>JAACJT020023337.1:0-12647 GCA_009936485.2 Gymnarchus niloticus | reverse complement strand
AAAACAACTTGACGTTTAACTTATGTCAAAATCGAACACCAAAAAGTATATAATAATAATAATAATAATAATAATAATAATAAATGGACGAACATTCCATTCAGGGTGCACCCCGGCCAGCTGTTAAGGTTAGGCAGCCAGATTTGATCCGCAATGAATTAGAGTAAACTTTGCTTAAAAGTAAACCAACAATCAAATGCGGTTCCAAAGAGACAGCAGGTTCATCACTACGATTTTGAGCTTAATAAGAGTTGAAGAACATAGCTGGGCGGATGCATGGACAGATCGATCTGCATTCTTTTTCTACATTCTACGACATTATCGCTTTAATTTTACTGAGCAACGATTGTAATAGTCCTCTTTTTATTAATGCCAAATAATAAATGATTTTTCTGAAATGTCATTTTGGCATGTCATTGCTTCAGAAGTGGATCGTAAAAACGTACAGCTGAAGACAGATCAGTGAAAGCTTGCACGATTTGTGCGTGATGAATCGTGACTATTAGTCGGAGGAGAGGGGACGCATTTTATAGACACGGGAAACCCCGTCAGACTGTCAACATCGAGGAAGTGACGCGATTGCGATTTAATTCAGTCGTGTAACGGGCACTGCACGAAATGCGACGATAAATCTATGTTCACATTGGAAGTACCCTCCCGAGTGCCTTTGCTTTTAAGCTGAAACTTAAAATATCGTGACAGCCATAATAAAACTCTTTGAATAACTTACCTTGAACGGAACGCTTTGCTGTTTACAACGTTCGAAATCTGCCTGAAAATTGGGAAGCAAGTCTAAAATCGGCCGGTCATTAATGCACTCAAACGGTGCATTTTGATGTGTGACACCGAAATTGAACGCATCACGCTGCTGTAATAGTAGGGCTGGAGGGGGCGTGGAGGGGGTCGTAGAGACGCATGCGCTCGGACCGACAGCAGTCAGTCTGAAATAGGCACAGCAAGCGGATATAATCAAAGCAGAGAATTACCTCTTATCTAGCATACATGGTGAAATTGTAAGTACTGGTACTCAGGAATGTGTGTGTAGACGGCGTCATTGCAGAAGTGATTTGAATTATGGTTGCTGTAAGCAGGTCTCCAGTGCGGCAATCAATGTCATTTTATACAAAAAGACGGTCTTTAATTCCAGTGGATGTCCTGCATAATTAAACCACATCCTGCAGAAGCAGCGATCTTTTCTCGGGAATCCGTTGAGTGGAAAAACTAATGCATCTTCGAAATAGAGCTGATTGGAAGTGTTTCTTACACAACATATCTCGGTGTAGTTTTACGTTAGAATTAATTAAGCTGTCCTTAATAATTAAGCCGCCTCTCGTTCTGGATTCAGTTCTCTCGTTGTGTGTTTGCAGCTGTATTAATTAGCTCGGCTTCGGGAAAGTGGCGAAGATTTAAGTTGTGGTCGAGTGTTAACGTTTCAGATTAAACGTGCTGGAGATGCCTCTTTGCACATGGAGCGCTGTGATCGTACTTCCCTTAATTCTGCGACTGCCGTTGATTGCAGGTACGACGCCTGCTCGCAGTTGGCGTTTCCTACAACCAACTACACACAGCTTACTGTGTTAACGAAATAGGAAAAAAAATACAGCGAAACAAACGCAGGTGGTTGTTTTTATGGGGGAAAAATAGCGATGCTTTTAATTCAAATTATATAAATATCACTATAGTTTGTCTAGTGGACTGGCATCTATTCGTACAATTAAACGCATTTAATTTCAAGGCACGCAATTTGTACACGTAGGCAAAAAAAATGCTTTTTCTCAGGAAAAGTAGCTTATATTACCTCCTATCTTGTCTGTTCTCGTCGTATAACTAGTTCTGGCTGTAATATGGTAAGATTCCTAAGATAACTGAATGCCTTAGTGTTTGTGAGGCTATATGTTGATGATCATACTTTATTGTATTAAATAGAAATGCATGGCTACTATGTTTAATTGGTAAATTCATATTAAAGGTAATTTATCGAGAACTTATTTGGTCTACGCGGGTAGCCTGCGTCGATTTGCTTTCCTGTGTCCACTTCTAACAAGCACCGTGTAAATTTATTATAATTCTCTAAGTATTGTGCGTTTTTTTTACTGAAGGAAACAGTCGTTTTCTGGTGTGCGGCAGCCCTCTCGTCAATTCTCTTTCGATTAGCATCCTAGACGCACTCGAGCTGCGACGCGGACCTGCAGCCTGAAGGCGGCGCCTTTCCGTTGGAGTGCGCTATTACGACTTATCGTAACACGAAGCGCTTCTGTTCATAAATATGTAACACTTAGCCAGGTAATGATTATTGCTAAAAGTTCTCGTGCTATCCCTTTAAAATGACTGTCTAATAAATTCTAGGCGTTAAAACGTTCATTTTCTATGTCCTGTTAGGTTTTTGTGTGATGGAAACTGAGTGCGTCTGTATAATTCACAAACTAGCAATACTTTTTTGTGAAACTGACCCACTCTTAGGCTTTAATTTAGCCAGATAGAGAAGAGCGCCTGACTCTGTCCACTGGGGGGAGCACTTTGCAGGGTGTCTGTGACGTCACGCAGGAGAATGCTGTTCGGGGGAGCTGTGTGTGTGTGTCAGCGTCAGCCAAGCGTCGCGGTGCGTACTGTAGTGGTCTCATCTCTGTAAAGTCATGTTTACACAACCATCGTTTTAAAACGACATTATTTGGATTTTTCCTCAACGACTAGTCCACAGCTTTCTCATCCATGCAGCTTGTTTCAATTTCCAGCTGTTTACCGGATAGTGGGAACAGTTTAATCAACCTGTTATTAATATTGTATGTATTTTAATGTTTCCATATGAAGGAGGGCTTGACAAGCTTTTTTAAAATAACCTTTAATTAAAGCAGGGAGTTTTCCTTAAAATAAGCATTTTAGTTTTCCTACCAAAACATGGGAAAGGACCACAAATATCTGCTAAGATTTGCCAACCTGCCCAGTCTCACATTTCTCCATTAATGTTACTACCATGATGATTTTGTGGAAAGACACTCACAAAACATGTGGTTTAAGTAACTTTAGTATCTGAAACCATCTGGCCTTCACCAAGTTAGTACTATAGACGCATGCCAGCTGTCCTGTCTCAAGTTCATTACACCAAAATTGTTTTCGGGTCTGCCTTTCCCAGCCGTGTTGGTATCTGTTTATTGTAAGGTACCTCAGATGTATGTTTAGGAATGTACAAAATCGACAGGCATCTGTAAGTCACCCCTGGCTTATATGTATGTGTCCTGTGATAGACTGGCATCTCATCCAGGGTGTTCATTGCCTTGTGCCCTATGCTGCCTGGGATAGCCCTGTGATCCTGACCAAGATGGATAGATGGATGGAATAAACGGTGTACCTTTAACTATTCCGCTGATGTTTAATCTTATCTTTTTATAGGAAGGGATGAAGGGACTAATGATGTTTCTTGAGTAATTTGGATTGGAAGGACTTCACAGCCCTTTAACCTTAGTGGATTTTATACTTGGACGCAGTGTGAGTGACCATGAAGAGGTGCAGAATGGTGCGTAGATATGCACAAGTCATCTGCCTCAGAATACCTGCCGCTCACAACCATTTCAAAGAGTAGCTAAAATTTTTGATGAAAGGTTTAATACTTCTCAAACTACTGAAATGCATCTGCCGGTTTTTCAGTTATAAAGTTGAAGGTACTGCAGGTATATTCGTGTATGATCAGAGGTCAGTGAACAAGACCGCATCTTATAAGAGCCTATTTGTAAAATCTGTATGGTACTAAACAATGACTTTAGGAGACAGTGACATCCATAAGGTTAGTGAGAAATCTGTGGCTGAATCAAGTTTGATTTATTTCATATTATTCCCCTGCTTCTTGTTTGTCTAATGAGCTGGGTAATTTGGGCTGTACCAGCTGTTGAGATACATGGCTAATTAAT
Source organism: Gymnarchus niloticus (assembly GCA_009936485.2). Taxonomy (NCBI): domain Eukaryota; kingdom Metazoa; phylum Chordata; class Actinopteri; order Osteoglossiformes; family Gymnarchidae; genus Gymnarchus; species Gymnarchus niloticus. The sequence goes on along the minus strand of JAACJT020023337.1, from coordinate 8,745 downwards.
CTCTCAGGATGGTCATGTGACCGCAGTATTTTACTGTATCCATTTGACAGGAACATTGCCTTGGGAATTAACATACAGTTGATGTGAAATGGCGTGTATGAATCAGGGAGACTCGGAGTATGTACTTTAAACTGTGACATGTGTCAGTTTAGTCAGTCAGGGCGGCAAAGTAGCTCCACAGAGCATATTTAGTAAAGATGAAGCCAAATTTTTTTTGCACTGTTTGAGATAATACGGCACTCTGAAACTGTTTGTTGTCCTTGGGCTTTAGGACACTAGATGCTACGTGTCTGAATTTCCTGATAACTTAAAGTGCTTTTCTTTATCATGCCGTGACACATTTTTGTGTGGGGTAATGGTGTGTGTTAGTTTATGGGGGGTGTAGGTGTTGCCCTGTGAGGTCAAAGTTCATGAAAGGATGCTTTGTCAAGTGCAGGTGATTTCATAATTGTGAACTGAGTGTATGGTATGTGGGAGAATACAGATGTGGACATGCAGGGTGAAGTCTTGTCTACACTGAACCAAACGTGGATCGAAATATGCAACCATATCAAATTAGTCATATCAGGCACGTATGAAACTGTGTATGGAAAAACTTGTACTGCATGTAAGGGTATGTTGGGGAATGTGGTACAAGTATGTACTAGAATATATTTAAATATTTTTCTTGTGTTAGAAAGTCTGTCCTTCTGATGGTTGCATGTTATGTGGTACGTAAAATCCTAAGGAACACGATAGGTGACTCGGTAGGTAGTACTGTCACCTCATGTCTCCACAGGGTGGGAGATTAGTCACCTGTCCCCCGTGTGTGTGTGTGTGCGTGTGAGTGAGCCCTGTGGTGGACTGGCATCCCATCCAGGGCGTACCCCTGCCTTGTGCCCTAAGGCTGCCTGTGATAGGCTCCAGGCCCACCACAACATTGTGTGTGTGTGTGTGTGTGTGTGTGTGTGTGTGTGTGTGTGTATATATAGGATAAAGCAGTTTGAAAAATTGACAGAGATATGAGGTAGGCAAGCAGGCAGTATGGTGTATCTGCCAGTAAAAGTGTTACCTTTCACCTTGGGCGTAGTTTATCGTGATCTCTTTTCCTGCAGAGCCTGTGCATGTCTCCTTGTAGTCCAATGGAATGCCTTTAAACTGACCTGAGCCACTTGCCACACCGCTTCCTGCAGGACAGAGACTTGGGATTAGGTGGAGTTTTAGCATAGCGTTGGTACGAACGTACCTGCAGACGACAATTGCTCTGTCCGTGAGGTGTTGTTGTGTTTTTTTTTTTTTGTTTACTATCAGTGCTGTTTGTTTTGTGTGGAATCTTTTCTGTCTTGGTCTCTGACCTGCGGTACTAACTTGTGATGCCCAAGGCAGATGCCAGTTTTTCCACCTGAGGTTAATTATTTCATGACACACAGGTCCAGTACATAACGAGTTAGGAAATTTTCCCATATGCTGCATGATCATGATGTGTTCAGCCTTTGACCTTTACATGTTTTACTCATTCAGACGTAAGCGAGTATGGCTGTAGTTCTGTATTAGATGAGTATGACTCGTTTTCCTCTCATACTGCTCGGAATAGCAGAAATATTTTGAAGCATTTTCTCTTATAGATGCTCAACTCTGGTATTATTGTGTTTGTCTGAATGTTTTAATTTTTTTTCTCCTCTAAACGTGTTTTAACTTGTACTAAAAACACTGTTACACATTGGTCTAACAGATCATATGCATCCAGTATAAACCCGAACAGGGAAAAACATTTGTTCTGTTAGTCAAAATACACAACTAGAATATGTTGGATGATGTCTAACATGGCTCCAGTGTTACTTTGAGGAGGCTCAGGTGAATTTCACCTCTGAGCAGAGGCACATAGTTTGGGGTGGAAGTCTGAAATGAGCGAAGCGGACCGAGGGTGGTTAATTTGGTTTAGGGTACAAAACGAGGCGTTGATAAAAGACACGGTCACATCTCAAGACTGGATTGTTAATGAGAACTATTTCATTACACCCCGATAGGCACACAGATATAAAACAGGCTATTTTTTGTGCTGGTTAAATGCTGTTGTGAGGTGTGTGCCAACATGCTAAAATAATATTTAATAAACTCTAAAAGCATTTTCTGGGTGCCCTGCCACCCTGACCAGAACAGGTGGCTGTAGGATGGTTGGATAGATTTTCTGGGCAAAATGTCTGCTGTTATTGCTGTGCTCATCAAAACTAAATAGTTTTTCTGGTGACCAATTTGGAGTTTCTAACATGGCACCAAGCCTTAAATTTACACCCACCGTGCCAAAGATGTCAGCTACTGAGAAGAGGCTAGTTTATTGTAGCATGCTAGAAGTCAGAGTCCGTAGTCGCCCATCCAAGGACAATGGCCATATTCACGTTTGTGATTATGAAAGAGTCTGTCACAAATCTAGCAAGGTTTGTGGGGTGAAATAGCTTTCAGGACTGTTTTCTCCTTACGATTATATGTAGCTCTTCATGTAGACGATGTTAATGTCCTCTCGCCTCTCACTGTTCTGCTTATGGGTAAATGGGATTCTTAAGGGAGAGTGACTTTCTGTCATTTTGGATACAGCCGCAGGTGGGCTTGCACTTTCTGCCCGGTGTCGCACCCAGCCCATTGTTCTGTCGCCCCCTGCAGGCTGATGGGATCGGAGCAGAAGGAGACGGAGAAGCAGCAGCTGGCCCCACAGCACGAGCCTGCTGCTGCAGGGGACCGCGACCCCGGCTACTGCTGGTGCTGCTGCTGCTTCAACTGCCCCTGGTGAGTGAAACCGACACCGTCACTGCCCCCCTGTAGAGGTGGGGGCGGAGTCAACACCCTGCCACTCATGGGTCCATAATTAGGGGCTGATGTCAAATGCAGTTTTTCCCAGAGCTACAGGATATGACGCGATTTAGAAAGCAGTCGACAGACTTAACTGCATTATCTTTCTCATTAATTTTCCACAGGCATTTCAAGTTTTAACGCTCAGCTTTCCAAATCGAGACAGGTTCCACTCTGCCTTTTCGAACAACAGTAACAGCTAGATTTCTAGCCATTTGGCAAGATGGGAAAACTCAGAAATGTAGGGTTAGGCGAAGAGTAGAGAATAATAACAGGTGACGTATGGAAGAAGCAGCAGCTGGCTGGGTCCTGGCCTATGTCATGTGATTATGATGCCCTGAGACAGATCTGTGCCATTCGGTCTTAAGGAGAGACAAACTGGAGTGTCTAAATAGGTTCCATCAGCAACAAATGTATGCCTGGAGAACATGGCTCAGTTTCCCAGTTATTTTGCTTCAGTAGTAGAGTCTCAGAGGGGAGCACTGTTACCTCACATCTCCAGGATTAGGGATTTGAACCCCCTCCCTGCTGCATGTGTGGGATTTTCTCTAGTTCTCAATGTTAGGCATAGTCCAAAGGCACACAGTTGTGTGCTTTGTGTGCACCCTGACAGAGGGAGACGTCTCATCCAAGGTGTTAGGGGGCCTGGGATGGGCTCCAGGCCACCTGACCCTGTAGTGGAAAAGTGGCTGGTAGATGGATAGGTGCTTCTGTAGCATCCAGATGTAACCGTCTTTTTGGTGTATGTTCCTCTCCCCTGTCTGTTCTGCACTCAGTTGCAGAGCAGGAGTATGGAATGCCATCTTTAGGTTTTCAGCTGGGAGCAAGCAAGTGTTTGCCAGAGAGGGAAAATCCATTTGCCTGTCAGCAGAAAGCCAGGCATAGTCGGCAGAAAGGAGCAGTATAATCCACTCCCCAGGCAGAGCAGCGAGGAGTACGGTCCCTGCGTTCATTCTCATTAAAGCCCGTTAATATTTTGTAAGGCACCGTGACATGGCAGGCCGCTCGGAATTAAAGCTCAGTGGGGCATTCTCGCATCACGCTTGAGTGAATTCCACACCTGCTGGAAAGCCAGTTGGCTTAATTACGCCACGGCAGACCCAAGGAAGCCGAGGGTGGGGTGAAGGATGCTGGTGATTACCGCCAGCTCCAGTAGAGAAGCCCCTGGGAAAGGTCTCACCTGTGGTTCGCAGGAAGGACTGTTTGTGCATGATGGTAGAAAAAATAGTTCTGACCACTTCAGTCTCTAATATCATTGCACATCTGGAAAGAGTCAACGTGAAGCCTTTGCATGTATGATGGAATATCGGGTAGGAGACAGTAAGGAACCAGGAAAGAGCATCATTGTATATGACTGTAGCAGAGACAGATGCGTTTCACTTGAGCAGTGCTGTATTAGCGTGGAAGAAAGTTCTTTGTCGGCCTATTTGAAATGCTAATGCAATGGACAGTGACGTACATTAAGAGGGAGGTGTGAAAAGAATGGATGGTATGTTAAGATATCAGTGTAACATTTTTACCACTGTGGTGCCTCCTACAGGCTGTCAGCCTTATTGTAGGAGTGGGTGCACTTGAAGGTCGGGTCACCGTGGGTGACGAGCATAGTGGACGTGCCACGTTCTTGCAACAAACAGCTATGTGTCATCATGCAGTCTCGCCACGAGGAACAGAGATGGCGGTGAGGATATCCAGAGCGAGCCTGGTGACATCAAGATAGAGGGCCCAGTGAACTGTGGGGACAGGTCAGTCCTACAACGCCCCTGTTGCTTCTCCCCTGTTTGTGGAGCTCCGTAACAGCATTCGTCAGTGGAATGAGGTTTAATTGTGAAAGATGGACGTTAAAAAGCTTTAACGGGGCTGGTGCTAATCTTTGGGGAAACCAAACAAACCGCGAGTCAGCAGCTTAATATGGTGAGGAGTGCCTATAGAGGACCTTCATGTGGCGTTTTGCTCTTGGATTCTGCTTCATGATTCCACATCCCACGTTTGCTCGACTGCTGCTTGTTCTGTGTCCAAGATTTCTCCATTCTCCCCCATCACCCTACCTCCCAGCACGGAGCTCACTGCGGAAAAGGTCCGGTCCTGGGGGCAGTCCTTCGACAAGCTGATGATCTGCCCTGCAGGAAGGGAGGCTTTCCGCTCCTTCCTGCGGACGGAGTTCAGTGAGGATAACCTGCTTTTCTGGCTGGCCTGTGAGGACCTCAAGAAAGAGACGACACCGAGCGCCATTGAAGAAAAAGCCAGGACAATATATGAAGTCTACATTTCCATCCTTTCGCCCAAAGAGGTGTGGGTCCCTGATTAAAAGCCTGTGGGGCCACATAGTTAACGAGCTTGCACTATATAGCTACCATAAAACTGCTGAGTGTAACGGCAGTCACCTAGTTAAGTCAGGGATAAGGTTAGCGAGTCAGGGCTCAATTAGCCCATTTAACCGAAATGACATTTAACAGACAGACATAAATGACATGTAGGACAGGAAAACTTGGGGTCAGAGATCAGGATCAACCAGCATCTCTGCAGCAGTTGCAGTTAACGGTCTTGCTCAAGGGTTATGATCACTCTGCCAAGTATGGGTTTCAAACCCATGACCATTCAGTCACAGATCCACAACTTGCTGAGCATGACACGAATCCAAAGCACATTTGAAGTTAAATTCCCAGGTCTTCAGGTTAAGCACTCTGCACCCTGTTGATGGGTTACAGATGACTTGTTTTGTTTTTCCCAATTAGCATTTTAATCTTTCTTTTAGTGTTTGTCTCTGTATAAGTCTGCACTGCACTTTACCTACAGTCTTCAGGTTGCTCATCAGAAACAGACCCACCCTAACCCCTCGTTTGTAGAGACATCGCTTCAGCTGACCACGAGCAACCCCTTTTGCTTGTCTCTAATGTAGGTGAGCCTGGACTCCCGGGTTCGAGAACTGGTTAACAGGAACATGCTGGAACCCTCCTCCGGCACATTCGACGAGGCACAGTCCCAGATCTACATCCTGATGCAGAGGGACTCGTACCCGCGCTACATGAACTCCCCAGCCTATCGGGACCTGCTAAAGAGCCTGTCGGAGGAGACTCCCATATCTTAGGCTCCACCTTTTTCTCCTCATCCTCATTTGGTTGGTGTCATCTGAAACTCAGCAGAAAGGTCCTGGCCGTCCTTCCCAGGAAGTCTTTCCAGCTGCACTCCTGTTACACAATGAAAAGGCATCTTGAACCCTGGATTTCAATTTATCCCAACTGCAGGCTGCTTTGCATTCCTCACATCCTGCTTCATATTACCAAGGAAGGACACTCCAAAGGATGGGAATGTCGTTTTTGAGATTTCTATTTGTTTCATAGGAAACTCTTGTTCAACAAGCTTTGCTCTGAGGGGAAAAAAAAAATGTATATTACATTTGTGAACAGTGAACTTGTAGTATGTTTCCATGAAGTTGTATTCTAATTTTTGGTTCTTGCGATGTTCAAGAAAGGGAATTTTGGACGTGAAACTTTGTGTCTGTGAACTGAATTGAAGAATCAAAATCTGAAAAAATCAACATGGCCTAGCACTACAGAGAGATGGGCTGAATGTCGTTTTTACAGAATCTGTTCATTTAACGTCTTACTTTTTGCCTTTGCCATTCTACACTCTTTTAGATTGTGGCACACTTCCCAGAACTACTGCACCTCCGCATTTTGAAGTACTTTTAAAAGGATAGTAGATTTTAAATGCCTATCCATGATCTCAGCAATTACATTTGACTTGAAAGGGAACCACTCCACTTAAATTCAAAGGGTGCTGTCTCATCCCAGTGTGATGTACAGAATTAGATATTTTATATTTACAATACCAAATACACATTTGCATTAATGCTGCTTCAAACTAGTAATTTATTATACAGCATATTTGCACAGACCTCAAACTTAGAAGCTAAGAATCTAAATGACTTATGTACTGTCAATCAGATGAAGCACCACACAGTCTAATTTGGACATGTAGTTAAGTCAAATCATAATGTCTACCTCTAAGTACATATAAATACCTATTATTTTAAACATCCAGCTTAAATTAGAAAATGTGAAATATTCCCAAAAACAAATAGGTAATTTTACTTAGTTATAAGTACCAGTAACATCCATCTTCTAACAGTCGTATACTTAAAATCAAATTCAGTAAAGTTTACATGTATTCTTTGTTACAAAATAGTCCATTTCAAGGGACATGCTGCATGGTAACTAAGTAGCTAAGTTTAAACTGAAGATGAAACAAACCTGGTTTGCGTGATTCAGAGGTGCGACGTAATCAGATGACAACGCTGAACGGCGTTTTTTTTTCTTAAATTGAAGCGGTATTGATGCTGATGGGAACGTGTCTTTCGATGAATTAAACCTAGACGACCCACGCCACATCATAGGGGCCATATCATTTGCCATGTGATCGCACCGATATATTTTATTGGCACTCAGACTGGCTATGAAGTTTACATTTATTAATTTTTTGCTGGGTAATTCTGTCCTTAATTCAGAGTTTTTGTCGAAGAGCTACAATGGTTAAGTGCCTTGATATGTGGTCTGCATGTCCTCGTCCGACTGTCATTTTTGCCACATGGAAACCGAGATGTCCTCTGACGTTTTTGTAGAAAAGGGTGGTGCTTACATTTGTCTTAACATGTGCAATCATAAAAATGCGGTTTCGTTTTTTTTCGTTATTATTGTCGGAATTGTATTTTAAATCAAATTTAATAAGAAATGCATTTTTATTGAAGTTGTGTATGTTTATATTTAGTTTATATTTTACACAAAAATGACATTGTTATTTTTAAAAATATAATAAAGGACAAGAATTTTATCCAGTTTTTTTTTCTTGCGACTGTTGATCTCAAAAACCACATTGTGGGTTTTGATTGGGGTGAGAGTTTTTAAATATATCATTTAGCGGTAATCACCAAAATCTAAACGTTTCACACCGATTACATTTCCAAGCAAACCTTTTTCAGAGCGCAGTATAAACGCTCCTATAGATACCTGAGGTGGGCTTCGATCCTAATGACTGCATGAACCCAGGGCGTCAAACACGCCGCTCATGCCGGGCGGCCGTCTGCTTACCTTCTGGCAGCCTAAAACCTCTATGTTCCCATATCCAGAATGCACATTTAAGATCTTGCCAGTGTCACTTGGACTAGTCATAATAATTCGTATACATATGCTTAATGCAATTTCAACATGTAATAATGGCAAGCGGCATATATGAGTAATTTATTTTTCGGCATCTCGTGTATGGTCGTGAATCCAGAGAGGGGAAATTCAAAAGCGTGTTCAAAAAGACGGACACAATAATCACAGATCGGGTAGTAATATCGATCAACAAAGAACTCCGAGACCAAACCCCGATAAAAGGTCCAGCATCAGCGATAAAGTAACCAACATCCATGAACACCGCTCATGAACACATAATACCCACCACTGGCATTGTGAGATCTTGGTGCGTCTGACGTGGCTGCTCAGGTGGAGACATGACACAAACATGTTTAAACAGTACAAATCTGCCAGAGCTACGCTAAAACAAGTCTCAATTTGGTGGGTTTTCAAGGGCAGACAAGGCAAAGAAGGGAAGAGAAACATGTATAGGCCTCTAGTCCCTTTAATGGACAAATCCCAAGTGTGTTCAATTCGTTGTAATGATTTTTTTAGTCAAAGTGTCTATTGTGATTTAAGTTCATTACAAAATCTCTCTAGGACGCACCTACTCCTGATACGCCTTCAACACCAGATGAAAATGTTAGGTCTTAAAGCAGCGGTCCACAGTGACATTTCATCAAGGGCCTGCGTGTCAACCTCATTTTACCTCATAATAATGGTACAGTAGTTTATTACCTCTGTATTGTTACGTGCATTAGGCGATGCGAGTCGTAGTAATTATCTTTACTCACCATTCAGTGTGAGA
>JAACJT020023336.1:0-23558 GCA_009936485.2 Gymnarchus niloticus | reverse complement strand
TTCTAATGGGATGAGAACACTCCTCATACTGTAAACCATTCTTCACGAGTCTGTTCTAATGGGATGAGAACACTCCTTATACTGTAAACCATTCTTCACGAGTCTGTTCTAATGGGATGAGAACACGCCTTATACTGTAAACCGTTCTTCACGAGTCTGATCTAATGGGATGAGTACACTCCTTATACTGTAAACCATTCTTCATGAGTCTGGTCTAATGGGATGAGAACACTCCTCATACCATAAGGTTGAGTTTATATAGCAAGGAGGTCAGGGTAGCCAGGGCCCCTGAGGCCAGTGAGGTGATGTTCTGAGGAGGGTGGCCCACTTGATCCAACAAAACAGGACCCTTTGTCCTCTAACTGCTACTCTCCCTGCTGGCCTAAAATCAAGGTTAGTCCCATTTGGCTAATTAAGTGAAATTGTGTAATGGCTTTTCTCCTTAAACACAGGAACAGTCTGTCTTCCGTCGCCACGTGTCATTTCCTGAAAATCCTGAGCGAATATCAGAGCAGCCGTGCATATCTAACAGCTCAGAACCATTGCAGGCCACCGAGCACAGACCAGAAGGAGGGGCTTTAGGATCATAGAGCCCTTCTGAAATGTTCTTGAAGCCCCACCCTACCCACCCCCCCTTGCGAGTGGGGAAGCTGATTAGCCTGGGCATCGTGACAGATGAGCACATCAGGGCAACTTGGACCAGCAGCCCAGGAATGAGAGGGTGGAGGACATCTTCCTGTGGACCACCAACTTCACACAAGCAAACATGAAGATATTGTGGGCTTACATTTTACCCTGCTGCATTTCCAACACAGCAAAGTTGTTTTAGCCACAGAACATTCTAGAAGCTGTGCTACCATCCTGCAAATCATCACTCACATTAACCTGAGGAAAACTGGTACAGTCAAGCTTAGCCACCATTAGCAATGATCTGTCAATCAAGAACCAAAGTCTAATTACTTAATTGGGAAATCTGCTGCATGAAGGCAGACACCATAATTAAGGGACCTGAATGCCAAAGCTGCTCCCAGGTTAAAACAGCTACCACATTAAATCACATAATGGTCAGAGCTACACCTAATCTAGCCTGCTAATCGAGGGCTAGCTTTTGAATAACTAAGTGTTTCAGCCACCCAGCATATCACTAATTTCCAAATTTATACAACTGTCCGATCTGAGCCCGAAATTTTCTGTTCCATTATTTTTTGTTTTACTTAGCTGATTTTTCTCAGGCATCGGGGAATAACTTCAAGCTCAGCCAATTAACTCTTGCCTCCTCACACATTTAAAAATCCCCTCAGGATATTTTCGCCCTTCCAGGCCCTACATTCAGCACACTAGTTAAGAGAATTATAAAGTGCATGCTAATTGTACAATTAACAGTGGAGCCATTGCAGATGATGGTTAACAAGTTTTCGGTTCAGTCGACCGTGTAAAAATCACCCACTCTAAAACTCACAGCATGACCGTCAGAACGTGTCGTTTCCTCCTGAGGTCATGTGACTGCCCATGGCTGCACCCCCCTCCCCTATTTGAGTGACAGCTCCCACAATTTGCCATGGACTCTTCCATTCTCACTCTGCTAATAATGGCCCGACGATATGGGCCATCAGCATTAGATGAGCCTGCAGCCGGGGCCTTTACTGAACGTAGCAACACTTCCGTGGGCTTTATTCCTCCGTTTATTATTATAATCTTTCACCTGCTTAGAGTAATTGAACAGCACAGGCTTGTGCACAGGTGATTATTTATCAAGAGACATCTCTCAGTGCCGCGGCAAGGGCTCATTGCAACGTGACGCCGGCTGATTCTTACCCGAATGCCCACCTGATTAATCAGCAAGCTGCCAGCTGGTTGTGTTTCTTCACGCACAGCAAGCACCTGATCGTCGTATTAATCCGATACACCGCTGGTGTTGACCAGGCAGCCTCGGAAAGGCCGGACGCAGCAAGGTGTGTATCTGGTGCATGTATGTGCACGCATGCGCGTTTGCGTGTAAATATGCGCATGGAGGCTGCGTACAATAATGGCAGCGGTACCAGTGAGCCAGACCAGATGCAGCTGACCTGTACTTCCCCCCCGGGTATGATAAACCACTAGTTAAACATGCTCCTGCAACCCCCCCCCGTCTCTCACACACTTCACAACCTTCAGACATAACCACGAACACATTACATGGGCCGGCACCAACACGGGCTGCGAGACACGGCCGAAGGCAGTTCCACGTCCATTCAGAAAGCATCTGCACGTCCCCATGAGTGACACAGACCCAAGGGCTGTTTAAATGCCTGAAACTGCAAGATTTCAAGACCCTAAATGTTGGCTTTCAGTTTTTTGCCTCCTCAGTTATGCATAAAACTGTATATCTAAAATACTTTCTGGTCCACATCACGGCTGAGAAAGGTTATCAAATCAAACCTGGCATGTCACAGCTCTTATTCTCGTGACATTTAAATTGGATTTGAGAGAGCTTGCTAACGAAAAGACCATTAAAACAAACGGTAAATAACCCCGAAAAGCTAATGCTCTGTCAGCACCACCTACATCGGCTATTCTCTGAAAACCTTATTTGACCAATGGCTTGCTTCTTCTGACTGTAAGGCAGATTCAACCCCCCCCCGAATCCCAAATATTTTGCACACAGCAGTCATTACCCTGGCAGAAATCCCAGAACAGCAATGGGAACATGGTTATAGGTGGCGGGTTTCCATTTTAAACTTTTTCTTTCTCTGATCCAAAACCCATAAAGCGTTACAGCAACATTACAACACAGAATGACAGGCAAAGCTGTGTATAAAACATACACGGTATGTACCCACCCCCGCGACACCCCCCCCCCATCTGTATGTTGGCTGCCACAAGATTTCAAACCGCCGCCAGGAGATGACATTGTGTACTTTGGACAGACTTTTAATTAATATAACTGTTCTTGCCATTTGTGGTATCGCAACGGTCAGAGCACCCCGGTATAATTATGGACGCCATCTCCCACGGCTAAGCCCGGCACGACGCGTAGAACAGAACTGAACTCCTGCAAAATGTTACACGTGTTTGTGAAATGTCAACTGTCCCATACCCACAGGGCCGTGAGCAAACCCAAAACTGACCCCCCCCCCCGCATAAACTATGATGAATGTAGCCACCTCCACATTTTCTGTTAAGGCCTGAAGTTTCCTTCCTCTATTTTAGCTGAACAGTACAACAAAGCCATATACAATTCGGAAATATATATTTAGTGTGTTTTTCCTGCAAGAGCTCACATTTACAGGCCAGTGGTTTACATAGAGATACTTTCCTACTACTTTAGCCTAATGTAAATGATGATGAGGCAGCAGGCACTTTTGTGCAGACAACACTGACACGGCCACAGACACCCAACCCCCGTCGGTCCGACCTGAGCCGTCATCTTTGGGTCACACGCGTGATCTTGCGTAAAAACACATCTCATCCTTGCTTCTACATCTCTGTCACCATGTCCACTTTGAGGCACATGCTCCTCCAAGACTGGGGGAGATGTCATATGCGAATGGGCAGTACTTCATTTCAGAAATCTAGGACATTCCCCTGGTTTACCTCAACAGCTCCTAGACCCTCTCCCATGACAGCCAGGACATATCTCCAAATTCATCAGGTCTAGTTCATGTCATAGACAGCCTTTTCATTCCTGTGTAGTTTGTAGATTTTTAACTGCTAACGGACACTGAAATTCAGAATGTAATCAGTTTGTTTTTCAGGAGAGGAAACTAACAGAAGTTTTCAATTGACCTGTAGCTCAGAGGGAATCTGGGTCAGGAAGGGATAATTAACTCCAATGTAACATGTTGCAGGAATGGGGCACCAGGCAAGTTAATGGTCCAAGTGGCACTACCTTTAATCCGCAGAAAGGAGGCAATTACATTTACACACGCATGCATCTCATTTATCTAATGCAGCCCTCCATTTTCCAGAGCCTCTTTCCCTGCAGAGAGACACCATGAGCCAGGGCACGACACTGGATGCCTGAAAGATGAGTGTGGACACCCTGGATGGGACAACAGTTGACCTAGACTATACGCGTCTGGGAGGAAGCCAGTGTAGCTGAGTGAAGGTGTGGCGGACACAGTCGGCCTGCGCAAATTAGCAAAGAGCCAAAAAGAAAAGAGGAATGCGTCTGCATCTCGCACACAGAGAAGGTCTTGACATTTCAGGGGAGGGCAACTGACTGGAGGTGGGTGCAGAAAGTGGAATCAGGAAACATTTGCGGTCGAGTGGCGTGGATACGGTGCACGGAGTTGGGCACCAGAAGGCCAGAAGGAGGATGAGTCAGGGTAACGAAGCGGTGACAGCTCGCATTCTTGCGGGAAGCTGGGCAGAAGTCTGCATGATGCCTCCACAGATTTACAAGCACATGACGATAAAAGGAAGACCGGCACTTAGCCCCAGATCCCAAGCGGCACTTCCTGGGGTCGCTGTCACTGGAGGCCAGGCCTGTCTGACATGATCACCTTCAGCGTGGGTCCCAGATTGATTAGCACTCTGGTCGAGAATCGGCTTACACGTCAAAAAGGGGCTGTATGAATGAATCTGTAGGATATTGAGGGGAGACCTTTCCTTACATACTGTGGAAGAGCTGGAAGTCGAGAGAGGATATTGCAGGGGGTCTACTTTCTTTTGAAAAGGGCTGCCCGTGTAAACTGGAGGAAATGTTTGGACACAGAAGATGGGCTTGTGGAAGGCCAGGTCCCTGTCCTTCAAGGGTCAGGTTTTCACCTTGAAAGTGGATACGTACCATGTAAAGCCTATGAACCGCTTCATAAGGGGAGTCTTGACAAGAAGTTTTCAATCTCATTTGGAGGGGGGCAAGTACAAAAACATGGAGAGAAGTAAAGTATTTAGGAAAGGACGGGGGGGGGGGGGTCCGCTGATTTTCCTCTCAACCTTGACTATCTTACTGCCTTCTCTGCTCCCAACTTTGCGCACATCTTGTGGTTCCCCCGGAGCACTGCCATCAGTGTTTTGTCAACTTGTGGCTGGCCCTGGCCATGTGATGGCTGGTAAGATGTTGTCCAGCTCTGGGCAAAAGGCTGAGATGTTGCTGGACCACTACAACCATATCGTAAGGCGTAATGAGTCTCTTCTGTCAGGTCTCAGCTTGGAGGACCTTGTCAAGCACAAAGCCTTATATAAGGCTGTGCTGGAGGCAAAGAACACTCAAGACATTTGGGTCTGGAAAAGGACATGTGGAGCAGGTTCTAGCCCAAAGGCTTGGAGCACCGACTGCAGGAGCTGAACTGGCGGTGTTTGCATGGTAAGCTGCAGGTCAGGGATGTGTTGTACAGGCATAAGCTAGCCAGACAGCCGTGCTGACCCAGATCTGGGTGTACAGAGGAGGAAATTCTCTGTTGATTTTTGAGACTGCGGGTACGCAAATGAGGTCTGGACATCAGTGGGAGGTCTGTGCATGAAAGCAGATCCACAGTTTATGCTGTCCTATGCCAAGGTGATGAAGGGGGGGGTGGCCGTTGGGCTCTCAGACTCCTTTCCCTTCCTGGATAAGATTGCCGATCAGCATTACCAAACGTGAACTTTGGAACGCATGGTCAGCACTCATGCAGAAAGGGGTTGACTTGACAGCTTGGGGAGTGTGTCAAAAGATCGTGGTTGATTTGAATTTCAGGATGGAGCATGACATCACCTATAATGAGGCCAAGGAACGGTGAAAGGGCTTGGTCAGGCTTTAGTTCCATATGAGGTTTATGTAAGAGCAACACCATTTGGCAGTGCAGGCAAACGTGTGGTTTTCGGTATAGTGCTTACTGTATTTTTCTGTTGCACATGATTTGATTTTCTACCAAAACCCCTCACAGTCCAGTGGCTGGGGTAAGCCCCTTCTGTGTTTTTGAATATTAAAGCCTGGGGAGTGTTGTATGCTATTACAATGTTATTGAGAATGAGCTCAATGTTTTTTGTTTTTTTTTAATGCTTACTCGTGGAAGGTTTTTGAATATTTTCTTGCCCGGTGCTTTGGATGGATCGATCTTGTTTAATCACCGAGTTGTTCTTATTGTGATTATTACTCAAAGTTAATTGAACGTGCCAATTCTTGAATCTTTTGCTTAATCTTATTAAACAATTTATTCCTTGGATTTTCGCATATATCGATTTTGATCATTTTATTGTTGTCGCGATTTTTGTTGGAGGAAAAAAAAAAAACAACATATACAGAAAAACGGCCCTAAATGTAGGAGTAAAACAATAGTGAAAGCGATAAGTCTGAGCGGCGTAACACTGGTTCAGTTTCACCGAATCTGCGCTGTCACAGCACCTGTCACAGCTCGGCATGCCACAACGTGACACGTCTTGTCACAAAATTCACCAACACACAGACTGCCGTGGTTTCTGAAACGGTCTTTACCTCTGTCATCAGTTCACTGGAATTTTTACCCCGGGGCAGGAAAATAATGCATGTATAAAAAAATATGATGTCGGTGCACGCAGATCTGAATCGGTGGAGTCACATTGTCCAGCCAGCTTCATGGACACGTCCATACCCACCATTCTACGTAGTGATGACTTCATTTTCACCATCCCCTTGGAATATGAGCAACTCAGACATCTCTGACTTCCACTCGCCTCCCGAGTGATCCTGATCGTTTGGAAGAGTCACAGTCATCCATTTGCACAGCTGGATGTGTTTCTTAATCACAGCGGTCCTGAACATGCACATGCACCTTTCAGCCCAAATTCCAGTTCCTTGCACACTTCGCCAGGCGGTTCATTAAAACATCCACTGCAGGGGTCGGTCTTGTCGTACGCCGGACTCTGACAGAATCATTAGTCATTCATAAACCTTTCTTATGGACAAATTAGGTTAGCGCGCGCGCGCGCGCGCGCGCGCGCACACACACACACACACACACACACACACACACACACGCAGGCGTGATCGAAGTGGCCCTGTTCGGATGAGCTCGTTCGACGCCCGGCTTTTCCCCCCCATTTCGACCCGTTAATTAAATGCCAGAAAGAAACAGAGCTGAATTATTCATTTAAGGGACGACGGCCCGGTAACAGTGGACTTCTCACACAAAAGATGATGCATTTTTACACATTTCCGACCAGACGACGGGCTCAGGTAATTAACTGATATCACAGGTCAGAGTTTTTGTAAGAGTCTTACATTACAGGCTACATCCCACCTTTCAGAACCATTTCTAAAGGTAGCTATTTTAAGTTGCTGCGAATAAGACCATTATATTTCCACGAGCTATTATTCCAGAGCTGTAGAGTCATTGTTGCAAATCAATTTAGGCGGCTACAGTGTATCAGTGACACGCCGCCCGACACGCCCATACTACACACAGCCCAGCCTATACCCGACTGAACTACTCCCAAAAAGATGTACCAGCGGATCATCCACGGAGTTATTCAAGTGAAACAGCTGGCTGAGCGGCTCGGCTCGGCTCGGCTCGGCTCCTGCGATCCCGTCTCTGCATCGCTGTCATCACACCCCCCGTCCCTCGATAGACTGGTTTCCCCATAACGGGGGTGTTAATGTAGCAGCTCAGTCTCCACCGTTTTAGTTTAACGGCACCTTTCTCTGAGCTATATTACACATGTAAAAACTCCGACGACGGGCGTTCAGGGCGTCCTGATTTCTTTAATTTAAGCAGAATTGCTCTCTCAAATATCTTAACGCTACAGTAAACGCCCGCAGGGTAGCTTGGGTTTCGCACTAACTCTGCGCATGCGCCTGTTTAATAAGGTATAACATCTTCAGAGGCGCTGCGTGAAACACAGCCTGTCAGCAATGTGTTAATTTACTGACAAGTTCCCTTATAAAAGCCAAGTCACCGTAGCCTTATTAGGGCACCACACCGAACGGGGCTCAGAAACCGTCCTTTGCGTTTGCCTACGATGCCATGTATATACATTCAGCTATAAATTTACAAAATTGCCCATTTTCATCATAAGGAGTGTCCTTCACACATTCATCTCACTGACAACAGCGGCTCTGGATTCACACTTCATAAGCAGGGCTAGCTGTAGCCTGCGACGTGTCACCTATTAATGTATATGGCAGATGACGTTCAGAATGTAAATGTTTTCCTTGACTTCCCTTTCCAGCTCTCCTTCAGAGCTCCAGAGGCGCCTGCGAATCATCACACCAACTTTAATCATGACCAGTTTCTACTGTCCGACCTGCTGTGCTGATGGGCAGCTGAAGGCTCACCATGGGCTCCCAAAGTTGAAGACAGAGCCCAGAGTTTATTCCAGCAGCCAGGTTTCAGGCATCTTCTCAGTGGTAAGATTACCACAGTCCGAATGACACCGCTCCTGCCAGCACTGTCAAAGATTAAAACTGCTTCACTGAGTCACCAACGTTTTGCTTTTGTCAGAAAATCTAAAACTTCTCTCAGCCATCGTTCCTCTAAGGCTGTCACATGGGGAAAAAACAAAACAAAACTATTCCTCTGCGATGTTCTTGCTTATTATAAAGGAAGGATGATCCTCCTCCCCTTTTTAAACCTTAAATGTCATTACTACACAATAGACTAAATCCATCCTTGTGAGAAAGGCATGGATCCAGCAGCCGACATCTGTATACAGGGAGTCCTCTACTGGCCACAGCTGCCTTTTCAAATTTCAAATTTCAGTTCAGATCTTTTTCAAGCTCTGAATTAATGGAGATGGAAATACTGAGAATGACATCAAAACGGCTCACATTCCACATGGTGCCAAGTTCAAGTCTACACCAATCAGGATACTCATTCAGGATTAAAGTTTCAGTTATAAAAAAAAAAAAAACAACAAACCCGGCTTTATACCAAACAGAATTTGTGTGCTCACACCAACAAACATTTTGGCACTCGATTTAATATAGAATCTTAAAGACATGAGGAAAATACAGTAATGTAAAAATAAGCACAAAACCCATGATGACATCAGTACTCTAACAAATTGCCAGTTAACTCGGAAAGTGATTTCTGAAACCTTGACAGCCAATTTTCATTTCTGACATGCAAGTACTAGAAAGAGTATATTCATCAGAGCCATTCTATTTAATATTCAGTCGTTTTATTTAATATTCATCAGAGTCTTTCTGCAGTATTTAATATTCATCCAGCGCCGCTTCTAAAACATTTGGAGGTAGGGAGACATCCCGTCCACCTTTCAGGAAAACTGAAAATATCCCCACCAAACTTTGATATTCGTGTGATTGAAGCCACTGTTTTATTCCCTGAAGAATTCCAATCACTGAAGATAGCAGCAAAGTGACTTTTGGAGCTTAAATAACGTCTGCTTTTAGGGAATGCAATTAGAAAGTGTCTGTATCTTCAATATGCCAGCGATGCCATTAAACCCGACGCGCTCGACTACCGACCGAGTCTCCAGTACCACTGGCGCGCGCAACAAGTTCCCAGCACGGACTCGCGCGCGGCATCTCGCGGCATCGCCGCCAGAACCGAAAAAGCTCACATTGCGGCGAGTTTGGTGCGACCTGCTCGGTGGTCTGCCTTTGGAGCGCATTGACGGCAGCCCAGGGCCGGACAGCGTGCACACAGACACTGAGCATAGAGCGTGTGTTTTCCCCCTAATAAAAACGAGGAAGTCCATTAAGTTAACTTCAGCCCTTGTGCAACATGCAGCTTATCCCAGTCCCCTTCAGCTAATGTCCTACGGCTCAGTTCATACAGCCACGAATCCCGACAAGCCGAACCCGGCGCGTTGACCCATCACCTGTCTTCATTCGGACCGCTTCGGCGTGACCACGGCGTGACCACGGCATGCGGCACTTCTGCCGTCTTTTAACACATTTTGACCGGCACGTACGGCGGAGCGCAGACCGGAGCAAGTGAGCTCCATCCTCACCTGGTATCTCCTGCTGAGGGACGCCGACGAGGCTGAAGCCCTTGGCAGCGTAGGCTTGCCGGACCTCGCCGCAGCTTCGTGCTTTCGGCTCAGCCCCGGCTGAAACAGACAGCAGAGATAAAGCGCAGAGGAGGGAGCGTATTCTCCACATGGCCTTTCTCGGGGCTCGATCCCAGCCTGTTCCGCGGCAGCTTGCAGTCGAGACGAACCCAGACAGCGAAACAATCCGTGCGGGCTTCTGCCGGCGGAGCGCCCCGGGCTCTCCACTTTCCTCTCGGTAGAGGCGAGGAGAAACCTTAATCGATCGGGAGAATTAATTTTTACTCTTTAGTTTGCAACCAATACGGTCCCCTTGGGGGAGAGAGGGGGGGGACAAAAGACGCCAGCCAAGTTGAGCCGCATATATCCGGCAGGAGCGCTCCGTGTGCGGCTCTGTCAACTTCTCTCATGCATACAGTGTATCTCTGTATCTATGAGCGGAATCCCGAGGAGAAATATATATATATATATATATATATATATATATACACACAGTCTAACACTGCACATTAACCAGGCACGGAGTCAGAGCGTCTGGCAAAACGCGGAGCGGAGTCTCGGCTGCGGCATCACGGCGCCCTCCAGCCCAGGGGTGGATGCGCTAAGCCGAGGGGCAGCTGGTCTCTCCGCTCATTCGTCTTAAACGAGTGACCCCCCCCCCCAATAAGGAGAGGGAACCGGTATAAACTCACACGATAAACACGCTGGGAAAGCATGCTTTTAACGTCGGGAAAAATTGATGGTATTATAATATCATGTAATCAAGTATTAACCCTGCAGTCTTTGGGCGTTTCAGTATCATTTTCCGATACCGCCTAAGAGACAAATTGACTCGTATGTTTGAACTTCCCCCGAAATGCCCTGTAGCCTCCTGTGATTTGTGTAAAGCATGTCGCTTTAGGCGGGCGTGCCGACAGGCTGATTAAATCGATATTTTAAATTAGGAATTATTCTGAGAACTATAGAGTGCCAGGATGGGGGAAAAAAAAAAAAGAGCCGATTTTTAATATTTTTAAGTCATACCCAAGTAAACTATTAATAAACGGTCGGTATTACAGCTGTTATAGTGACTGGAATTATATTTTGTATTTACTGAAGTCTAAATATTATTAATAACGAGGTTGACTGAAAAATGAAATGTATTTTTCACGCGTATTTTTCAAAACTTTTCAGTTCTATTAAAACAGTCAGTGGTTAATTTACGCTTAAGTCTATTTCTTACTAAAAAAAAAAAAATAAAAACTGCAACTGATTTCGTGGAGTACTGAAAGAGGGGCTTTCCTGCTCGTACACGGAGGTCTCTAACCGAAAACTGTTTGAACACCGTAATTAAGACGCGGCCAAGAGAGTATCTACGACCCCTGAGGCCAAGCGTTCGGTTCACCCAATTTCCCGTCAAACCTCTGCGGTAGACCATCTTATAAGGCGACTGTCTGGACCACAACACTGTATTTCAGTCACCTATGCATTTTAATCACCTGTGTACAGGACAGAGAGAGCCTATACAGTATATATGCGTGACTGGCATAGTTATTCTTACAGCACCACCTCAAAGCTGGTGGTTTTATTCACTTAATACTTAGACTGATGTTTATCGGATAAAAAGACAAAGACTATTCACATTAATAATGAAAGTAGATAAGGAAGAGCCTAGAAAATCACAGGTTTAATTCCAAAAGGGTGCGCTGTTCCTGTACATCTGATAAAATAAGACCACCTTGGATTTAAACCTCTGGTTGTGGGTTCAAGTCTGTCCCCAGCTCCGGCGGCTGGGGTTAACATTCTACCCTCCTCTTCACAGGATTGCCTCCCGGTCCTCCTGTTTCGGCCCACTGTTCCACAACACGCAGTCCGGGTAAACCGATGCTATGGCAATCTAGAGACATTTGTTTCTGTTTACGCTGCATAGGACTGGTTTTCCCGTCCAAGCTGTCCTTTGCCATGTGCATCGCAGCATTGGGTGAAGACTTGCCATGACCCTGAGCTTGATAACTGGCTCTGCAAAAATGAACGAATAAATGAAAACGAGATGTATATTCGCCTGTTCAGCAACACACCAACCACTTTGGCACATGATGCTCCATTGGAACATCTTGTACAGTGCTATCGATAAAGAGTTACATCAGGTGGGGAGGGTTCCTATCACTCTAGGGGCCACAGAGACGGTGTAATGATCCAGAACACTGTAGGATCCAATCACAGAATCAGACAGTTTAATCGGAGTCAGAACAGGTAGGGTCAAGACCAGAATAGGTAAGATTTCCAAAAGCCAGGGGTTCTTCCAAAGCGTAGTCAAAACAGGCAGGGTCGAAACCAGAACCGGTAGGATTTCCAAAAGCCAGGGGAGCATAGAAAATGTAGTCGTGATCACAGGCAGTAGATCAATTCAAAGGCAGCAACAGACGCAGCAAACAGAACCAAACAGAGAGCAGAAGGAGAAGTCAAAGTCAGACAATTAGGGTCATACAGCGGCAGACTACTAGCGATTCAGGAATGCTTAGTAATGATCTTGGAAACACAATACCTCACAAGGAGGCACCTAAACTGCAGGGCTTATATAAGGGATAAACAAGGCAAGGCTGGAAGTTACTAGATGATAATTAACAAGGCACAGCTGGTTAGTATACAGGGGATGATGAACGGGAGTAAGTTGGGCGTGGCAGATCCGATGTAGGCTGGCTTGGTGTGGGCGTGACAGACGGCAGGTTTTTGGGAAACCATGAACTCGGTGCCTGATTTGCACCTGGAGCCCCGGGCAAACCAGGACCACCTTCTAATAATAGCTCCACTACAGGTATTAAGGAGCGCAGTAGAGTCAAGCGAGGCATTACGCACCGGGGTCGCCCAGTACAGGTTTAAAAGGCCCATAAACGAGGAGCGGTGATCCTTAAAGGCAAAGAACGAGGACTCATAAAGCAGTGTAGGTCATGTGATCACGTATGCATATAGAAGCTGGTGTTTATGGGTAAACATGACAGCCAGTGCCGTGTGCTGTAATCTATGAAATATGCATTACTTTATAGGTACATTTGTAATGCCTTATGCAGACGGTATTCATCAATAAATTAGAGTTTTATAACCATAATATCGTTTTATAGACAACATGAGTTATTGTGTCGTTAAAATTTCTTTGGCTTGCCAAAGGACAATTTATAAATGCACACATGGTTATAAACTAAAAAAATTATTAAACATGAGCAGGAATGTTTTGAACTATGTATATCATTTATATACAATTAATGCATCTTGTTGTCACTATTTAAAAAACTATTCGAAGTCGTAATGATATTAACAGCCTGCTACCTTACGGGAACGTAAATCCATCCGTTAATATATTTTTATTAATTACTCCGGTAGGGACTGCATGCTCTTTAGGCTTAACTCTCAATTAGGGATGTCTAATTAATAGGCATTTTCATAAAAGTAAAATTTAACATTTCCAAATATTAATAAGGCTTTTTTGTAATTAATAAGAAGGCTTTCTAATTAATATTGTACCTGGATGGCTGAAATTTTTGGATTTATAGTAATTAAATGTTTAAAAAAGTTAATTTGCCTTTAAAATTACAAATAAAATACAATGATAATTTTTCTCTCCTTTTACTTGATACATGAGCATTTCTCTCCCCTTATGTATATAACTATATATCAATTTATATCTTATGTTGTTGTGAAAGCTTCCCCTTTGAGGAGCTCCAAAGACGACCCCTAGCTTCTTGAGCTATGTACCGGACCTACGGAGGTTCCTTCCGCCTCGTCTGGTGTCGTCAAGGGCGTCCTCGTGGTGCCATGGCTAGGCACGGAGGTAAAGGGGTGTGGGGAGATGGCATGGGAGCATAAGACAGGCCCCCTCCCCACAAACTGCTGTCTTCTGTCGCATTTACTGCAGGGCAGACTTGCAGTCTACAACCAAAAGAACGGTTATGTACTTGGGATGCCCTCCCGGTAACGTGTCAGCATGTGAACGAGAAATCCTCCCCCTTTATCCCAGAGGATTAACCCTTCACTGAGAATAATGCCAGATTTACAGCACTGTGCCAAGCCCTACTCGGGGGCAAATCACACAAGAGGAACATCTATAACCATCCTTCAATTTACGTAAGTTCAAAACTGTAAGCTGTGTGGATCACTTTTCCACCAGAAAGACTGAGTGCTGAAGAATGTGTTTAATTAGAGTTAGTCTGGGATCAGCCATCCGTGTAATGCCGACTCTCCTCTGCTTGGGGTCTCTGCTTGGGGGCAAAGAGACAACCAGAACAGCTCTCAGCATGGGCCCGGGCGACAGGTGAGGCGAAAGTGACCCTGGGGTCTGTAGATGGTTACAACTGCATCGAGTCTTTCTGATAAAGATGGAGGTCTGTGATTGGTTAAAGAACCACTTTCTGATACGAGTAAATTAACAGGCAACAGATTTACTTAAATGTTCTCAAAGGGAAAGGTAGCTTAATTTTCTACTAACGGTTTGTAAAGAGATGGATTCGAGGGTTAAATTTACCACTGAGTATTATTCACACCCGGCTAAAAAAAAAAAAAAATTAATCTTGCAGCCACTTATGCTGGACAATGTCATGGGGAAATTATATATAATATGTATATACACACACCTCTGAATAACAAAAGGCAGACATCGTGGTGTGCCTAGCATTGTGAGGAACTGCTGTTGTACCCTTGGTGAAGGGATCCCAGCTGCCGTGTTCCAGCATCTATGTATCTAGGTCATATTGGTGGGGAACTTTACATGTTAAATAACTCTCCAAATAAATCCTAAACTAAAAGTATGTTATAATACAACAAGGCCCAGGCCAGGTGCTTCGCAGGACAGGCCTGTCTCCTTCCCTAACGAGGAAGTAGGCGTGGAGTTGGACATATGTTTATTAGTCCAGGATCGTCTAGCCGTGACCACGCACTCAGAAATGGAGACAGAAACAGGCCAAAGTTCATCAGCGACTGAGTGGTCTTCAGGAAGGCGAAATTATGCACATGGTCGAATGACCCATCCCTACATCATCCTGACTGCACTCACGGGATCAGAAAGCCAGTGTCAGGCGTGGAGCTTTGTCAACACAGGCACCGTATGCGTGACACGGCCACCAGCCTGGTGACAGACCAGCAAGCGAGCGGTCTGACTGTGTTCCGGACGTCGACTTCTCTGTCTCTAGAATGCGCCTCACGTTTCCAATCTGCTGCTCACTTGGCCCTCACTCCCAAGCCAAACGCCGGGAGGTGACGCCCTAGACGATAGACAAAAGCTTCTTGTCAGTTTTGGTACAGCTGTATTGAGGGATTAATAGTGCTTAATTTACATTAACACTTAGAGCAAAACTATATATCACCCAACATAATGAATAATTGATTCACGGGCTTTAAAAACAAAAGTGTACAATGATTTTAAACATACTCAAAGAAGTATGTTAATCCTTTCAGATTTAATCCAAGCAGAACAAGAGTCCATTATTAATTTAATGTGTCTCAGCCGTAGGGTGGAACTGTCTCTTGGAGACATCAAGTCCGATGATCCCAGCTGTAATATGGCTGAAATTTATAAAATGCTGAGAACGTAAACTCCCCACCAACATTAAAATTTCTGGTCCAACTGAGAGCCAGTATTACGTACAATGGTCAAAGAGCTGGACTTAGCAGACCAGAGGTAGATGGCCAGTTTGCATTTTGAGCCGACTGAATACCCAGAATTCCTGTGGCAAACGTCCACCTGTGTAACTGCAGTCACAGCTATGAAGGATGCCATCTGTGTCACCTGAACGGTGACAGGTATGGCCAGAAAGCTGACAGCTCTGAGTGGGTGCGGGGTGTCACATAGGTCTCCTGTGCTAAGGGTCTTGTCAAAAAGTTTTTGGAAACTGTGATTTTAAGTTGCCTGTTTTCCTTCTGTCCGTCCGTCCATCCATCCAACTATCTGCCATCCAATGCAGTGATGGTGGTCACTATCCCAGAAGGCACTGGGCACAAGGGAGAGGACCCCCAGGATAGGATGCGGCTATTCTCAATATTCTGTCCCATAAATTCCTCATGTGTTAAATTATTTCTCTTCTTTCCCCAATAAAGAGACAAACGGGTTTCTGTCCATCTTCTAACCACCCACCTGACTCAAGGTCACAGGGCGACTGGGGGAGCATCCCACAGAAGACACACTGAAAGTTATGCCATCCCAGCACACACACACATACTAGGGGCAATTGTTAATATACACATTAGCCTAACTGGATGTTTTTGGACTGCAGAAGGAAATCCAAAAGACACAGGAAGAATACTTCTCACACAAACACACACACAGAGATTCGAACCTTCATCCCTGGAGGTGCTAAGCTGCAGTGAGCCACCTTGCCTATGTGAGATGTTTTGCTTCTTCGGGAATAATGGAAAATCGAGTGAATAAATAAGGTGAAAATGAACCCAAAAGCCGCATGCTGCTTTGTTCCTAATGTGGTAGAAGCATGTACTTGTTGACAGTGCAAAAGGAAGACATTAACTCATTAAGTCAAGCACAGACTTGAGCGTCTACGTAAATCTTGCTCGGGGAATGAGCTTTAATTAAACAAACTTGGGAGGGCTGGCCACAGGCTGTCTAAGGAAGGGCTCAAATGCCTGGGAATTTTTGTATTGATTAGTCCCAGCTGCCCCTCATTCCCTGGTGTTTGTATATATTGCTGTGTTCTGTTTTGTTTCCCTTCTAGGAACCAGGACTGTCCAGTTGACGTCAGCCCAAAGACCCCTGATCTCCGCTTCCTTGTCTGAACTGTGATTCGGCCCCAAAACATAATTCACGATGTGAATTTTCTTTCATTGTCCACCAGCTCTTTGGGGTGTTTGTATTTGTGTCCAATTGGCCCCATCCCCACCCAGTCTATCCCTGAGACGCGACGTGCTTCACAGAAAAATGTTCTCCATTGCCAAGTCTTCAGTCCTTGCGGTTCTGTGTGCCAACTAGAGATTCTCCGACAAAAGCATGCAGCAAATCTTTGATAACAATAATGTAATTTCTCCCACAGTAACCACACATAAAATATACAAGCAAACACTAGCTTGGTTAGAAATATGTTATTACTCAGTTATTGGGCGTTTCAGTGAACCTCTAAATACCACATAAATACCAAACATATGTGAGCAGGTCCACATGACATTTTTAAATAAGCTAAAGCTTTTATTTTCAAACTCAGAGGATGTAAAAATCCGATGCTTGGGTATGTCATAAATTCTGCTTAACACGTTGCAAAGCCACCAATGTCGCCTTGGCTTAATGATGAACATCATTTATTTAATTTGCTCGAATACGTCTCCTACGCAGCCTGAAAAATTAGGACCTAACATCATTTTACATATGAGGCATATTATAGCAGACAAAAAAATTAGTTTCCTGACATACACAAAGCTTCACAGATGTCTCCTGATTCTGTTTCCCATCCATCCATCCATCCATCCATCTTTCCATCCATCCATCCATCCATCCATCCATCCATCCATCCTTCTTTCCATCCATCCATCCATCCATCCATCCATCCATCCATCCTTCTTTCCATCCATCCATCCATCCATCCATCCTTCTTTCCATCCATCCATCCATCCATCCATCCATCCTTCTTTCCATCCATCCATCCATCCATCCATCCATCCATCCATCCATCCTTCTTTCCATCCATCCATCCATCCTTCCATCCATCCATCCATCCATCCTTCTTTCCATCCATCCATCCATCCATCCATCCATCCACCAAAGCAGTGTTGAACTTCTATATCATATATCACAGGAAGAAACCCTATCCACTGAACAGAAGCCAAGAGGCCTTTCTGCACTTCAGCATGCCTTTCCTACACACGGCATCTCATATCTGCTACATGTCACCCTTTGAGCGTGCAGAAACGTAGCTGTAAACCGTGTCAGGAGTAGTGGGTTTGGAGTACTGCAGCCTCAGCAGCAGCCCTAAAAATCTCACAGAATGTAAAAGTCTGAGATTCCTCTTTGGGGGTGGAGGAGGGTGTTAGGGGCCCCACTCTCGAGATGATAGTGTGCATTCCATCCGAGAAGAGCTCGGTCTCAAGGTGTCAGTGAGAGTGAGGACCAGTGACCTGCCGCACTTAGGGAGTGATGGTTCACAGGAAGCCTTAGGAAAGCCAGATTCTCATGGGAGAATCGCATGGAAAATCAACCATTTGTTAAGGATTGGATGTCTGTGTCTACTGTGCTCTCTTTACAAGGCTCAGCGTCAGCTACCCGTCACAGGTCGATTCACATAGCCAGATCTACATAAAACACAAAATTCTTATTGAACACAGCTCCGCTTTACCTTCTAAATTATAGTTAATCAGTTATCAATTCAAAATATTTCTGAGAGTGAAGAATAAACAAGTTTCACTGCAGGAAACGTGAAGCCGTGGAAAACTGAAAGATTTTGGATTTAAAGGGCTGAGTGTTGCTATTGGTTGTCCTGAGGTGGCTTGTGGTTTCTGTGACACATTGTAAAGATCCCGGTTTTTTGTGTAACATATTTGACAGCAGTCACCCAGGGTGCCACTTCGAGTCTCTGATAAATGTTCACGGTAGATTTTGCGTTACAGAATTTCTCTTCCACTGCATTTCAAGGAAGGTCTGATTCCAAAACTAGTACTAAATATTCAGCACGCGCTCATACCCTGATCTACCCAGCAATCTGGCTGTAAATTTGGAGGAACATGTACAAGGATGCAAGAAAACATTAATGAAACATTCTGAATTGAGAAGCAAGAGTAAATCACACACTTTGAATGAAAGAATCTCTATCACCGTTATTGAAATTCAGCTCTCAGCACTGAAAGCCCGCAGGTGCGACTGTTACTGCACTGCTGACAAGAATCAGAGGCTTTTGAATTATAAGTGGAATCATGAGGTAACAGGATACAAACTGTGTGTAAAAGCCATTATAGACCATGACAGGGCACTAATTGCAAAGCATCACCAGGTTTAAGTAATATTAGGTTGATTTCCTTTCTAATGCAAAAAGAATAGACTCTGACACATCCAAAACATGGAAGTGTTCATGATGAAAGATTGACTGGCTTCCGTTGTCAAAAGCGACTCTGGGTGATCTTCCGTAGAGAGGACCGGCCTCTACCATCAAAGTGACTCTGGGTGGTCCTCCGTAGAGAGGACTGGCCTCTGCTGTCAAAGCGACTCTGGGTGGTCCTCCGTAGAGAGGACCAGCCACTGCCGTCAAAACGACTCCGGGTGATCCTCCATAGAGAAGACCGGCCTCTACCATCAAAGTGACTCCAGGTGGTCCTCCGTAGAGAGGACTGACCTCTGCCGTCAAAGCGACTCCGGGTGGTCCTCCGTAGAGAAGACCGGCCTCTACCATCAAAGTGACTCCGGGTGGTCCTCCGTAGAGAGGACCGGCCTCTACCATCAAAGCGACTCTGGGTGATCCTCCGTAGAGAGGACCGGCCTCTACCATCAAAGCGACTCTGGGTGATCCTCCGTAGAGAGCACCAGCCTCCGCTATCAAGATGACTCTGAGCCTATTATAAATTAGGGTCTTCATGAAATTACACATGCAACCAGTGATCATACATTGCAGGCCTTAATCCAATTATCCTAGTGGAGAGACAAAAAACAATTGGAAAGCAGCCTGTAGATTGCGCCACGGTACGCCGTTATCCAATTACGTCCATACTGTTAAACCATGAGGTCCATCTAAGCTGTTACAGCTGATGATGAAAAGCCCCAGTTACCTGTTCAACTGCCTAATAAGAGCGGAAATTCCGCTTCACACGTGTGTAGCGCATAGCACCAAGGAACATTTTTCGATCCTGAGCAACCGGTGGGGGCAGTGGCGTAAAAGAAAACTGCATCTATCATGGAGAAAACAATCACAGAATGGCACAGCCATAAAACGGCAGAGGTGAGGAGATTATGGGGACATTTCAAGAATCATTTGGGTGGTACTGATCTCTAATGTTCTCAGAAGAATCCATCCTTTGTCTGTGTGTCTCTCTCTCCCGCTGAAGTAGGTATAACAGGTGAGCGGCCATATCTTACCCAAAATCGAGAGGCACTCATGTCAGGTCGCAGCATTTGGAAATGGGAACGCAACATCATAGTATGACCTTTTAAGCTGCAATATCTGAGCTAAATGCAAAATGTTTTGTCAGTGTTGTTTTACCTACACAAACAAGTTAATTTGCTGGTGCTGACTTACCCCGAATGCCCCGGCAGCTGGGAGTCATGGCAAAAATCCACATACCCAGAATATGACAGGCGAAGCTGGAATGCGGTTGGTTCCCAATATGGGCGGAAAAACAAAAAAATGAAACAACAGGTTTAGTTTAACTGAACGTTTTTTTATAGATCAGTATGGATGGAGGTAAATCTGTCCTTAGGTTCATTCATTCACACTTTCCTGAAATGTCACTTTTTAATACCCAGAAAAAGTAAGATGGGCCGGGAACGGATGTGGACAACCATGTCTGAGATCATCACGGCAAAAGCAGATTTATACTGAATTCCTTCATTCCAAGTCAGCATTTCTAGCATCATTGCATGGATGGCAGCATTGCTGTAATTCGTTCAAGGAAAACATGGTGAAGAGAGTTTCCAGGCTCCAGCAAGAGAGTGACAACTTGAATTAAAGTGTAATACAGCCTTGTGGGGGGGGGACACCGAGAGTTTGTCTGTAATAATTAAGCATGTGCTCACAGGCCAATGCTGTTACTTTAGCGTGCTCATTATCCACTGCAACCAATATCTTCTGATGATCAAGCTCTGGTGTAATTGGAGGTCTGTACATTTCAAGCCCCTGTAGTGTTTACTGGCTTGGCAGACATCAAGGGGAAGGGGAGCGGGTAACAGATATATAAATGACATAAGTTATAAATCATGCCGGAGAGCACTGCCACTGGAGACCATACACTGGCAAAGCTGGATGTTGAGGAAGAAGAGCATCATGATGGTATCAGTGCTGAGTGTTCCTATTTCAGAGACCTCGGGGTTAAGTTGGAACGTTCGCTCTGATACTGATCGTGGTACAAAGATCTGAGGTCCCGGATTACTGAGAAAATGGGCCCTCTAGTTGTTATCACAGCGGAAGGCTGATAGTAGGAAACGCTAACATTTTAGCCATGATTCAAACCCTAAAAGTGAAGGCGATGACAGTCATGAGAAGGAAGACTGACTGAAATCGGATGACATCATACTCAAACAAAGACATTCTGGAGAAACACTTCCTCATTGGCTGATTAGCGCAGGCCTCAAAAAATCAGCCAAGACTTTTATTTAAAGGCATCCAGAAATTTTTCACCAGTTTGTACTGTGATTCGTTTTTACTGAATCGGCCCCGGTTGTGAATGTTGACCCTTCCGAGGTGACACCAGCATTAAGGCATGGAGAGGAAGCCCATCACTTCACATCCTGCAGCAATGGCCAGTGACATCATGGTTCTTAAGAGGAAACTGTGGAGCATATTTAGTTTAGGCTACATGAAAGAAAAATAAAATCAGCCCGATTTTAATAGTGTTGGAATTTAAGAGTGGAACGTTAATTCGAAAGATAAAGAAAATGTATCCAGGGTGGCCACAGTACAAGTTGTCTGAGAAGAAATGAAAGCTTCACCCCAAGCCTGTTGGGGTGATACTTCTTGACCCACAGATTTATACTGGGGTTAAGGAAAAGTCATTGATTAGTAAGACTATTGCTGTTAAAAATGTAAATCCCTCATTGCTTGAAATTATTCCGTGACAGATCATTTCAAAGGAAACTTCCATTAAAACAGCTATAGCTACCTTTCACCCACCCTAGAGTACATCTATGGGTCACAAGTGTGAAATTTGATGTCAAACTAAGTGTAGTTCGGTTTGAAGAGCAACTTTTTAAAACTTGAGTGGAGAAGTCTCGATACACATCCTGCCCCTCAGACAGGCAAATCATGGTGATTTCATTACTGTAATAGCAGTTAATCACATTATCTGCATCTGACAAATGCTTCCCTTCAAACGATAATTATATTGATGTGCTTAAAATGCATCCAAACATTTGATGCGTTTTGTATAATGTAAAAAAAAAAAAAAGTCAAACAAAAACACAAATCAGTGAAATGGCGGTCACCATCAAGAAAACCTGTCATTGGCTGAATTCCCCAGGGACCACGCACCAATCAATGAACAACTTGTTTACTAAATGTCAAAGCACTACACTTCCATCGGTGAGTCATTTATATATTATCAGGAAAAGGGCATGTGTCAGCCTTAGGTCCATTGAGGGTGCTGCAGCTACGGTACTGAGCCACATGACTTTAACTGAAGACACTGCAGTCCCCTGGCCTTGCTGGTTTCACTCAAAGCTTTTACAGGCCAACGCATCAAAGAGTCTCCTGAGAATCACCAAGGAGACTCTGTGCTACACAATAAATACACACCATTGTAAAAAGGACAATGGCAAACATACAGTATGTCAGTAAAGGCATTGTTCTTACTGAACAATGGTGAAATTCCTTGACTCAGATGTTCAATGCAAAGTTTTCTGTATCCTTTATCTTACTTTTAGCCTTCGGTTTACCAGACACGTTTTCATTTAGAAGCCATGACTAAGAACTGTCGGCGTAACTTATAAGGCTTTAACGATGCGTACCTACGTTTTAACTTTTCGTTCCATAAAGTTACTGGATAAGCGATTGAAGTTCATTTTTTTTCAGTTTTTGTCTTTGCACAGTGAATTAAAAATTGGTAGATGACCATTTGAAAAAGCAAAGCTATTTGTATGGTTATGCAAAACAAGTTAGAATTTGCTGTCATGTCTGCGAAGATCCAGCCACACCCAGCACACCTTTGCTCTGCTTCTCCCGGGTTCTAACACCTGGACTCTCTCTCTACTATTTACATCCCACAACACAGTCATCTCATCGCGAGGTGCTGAGTCTTGCCGCCATGCTGAGCGTGCATTCTAGTCCCGTTTCGATCAACCATGTTTCACCTCTTGCGATTCTCTCTCGGGGTTCATTCTCGCCTTGTGCTTTCTGAATCTTGCTTTGTTGTTGGATTGTCATTCTGGTTATGGATTTTTGGACTGTTCTCAGACTTCGTTCACTCTTTTGATTTGGATTGCGGATTACCCCGGTTTCTCAAGTTTTGCCTGTTTTT
The DNA here is from genome assembly GCA_009936485.2 of Gymnarchus niloticus. Taxonomy (NCBI): domain Eukaryota; kingdom Metazoa; phylum Chordata; class Actinopteri; order Osteoglossiformes; family Gymnarchidae; genus Gymnarchus; species Gymnarchus niloticus. The sequence continues at coordinate 548 of JAACJT020023336.1, read as the reverse complement.
GGATTTCAACTTTTGCCCAGCCCTGTCTAAACAAACTAAGCAGTGTACTTGGGTTCTGTTTGGACTTATTACAGTTGCCACAAAGGGGTAGAGATCCAGCATGTTATATGGTGAACGGCTGGCTTCTGGTCTATTGTAAACACAAACTTCAATACCCATGATCATCTCCTCACATTCAGGTCTGAGTAAACAGGTACACATGAACACCCTAGCTTGTACACACAAAAAAATAATAATGTCACCATAAACATCAAATATTTAATGTTCTATTTGGAGGTGTCAGAAGAAGACAGTATAAGTGTGGACTTCACACTTCCTCAAAACGGAATCGCAATTCATTCTGTAAATCGCATGCTTTACACTTCACTCATGGTCTAATTAGGCAGGCTGTCTTTCAGACTACAGAGAATCTTAAAGTGCCAAGTAGCCTTTAATGTTGATTATTAACTGAAGTGCCAGGATGCTGGATAACCATCCATCCATCCATCCATCCATCCATCCATCTTCCAACCTTATCCAGTACACAAGTGCGTTGTTGTCAATCCTAA
>JAACJT020023335.1:10522-23589 GCA_009936485.2 Gymnarchus niloticus | reverse complement strand
TGAGAGGCACAGTGGCTTCAGGGCCTTCTACACTGTAAGGGGTGAGGACAGGCTGCAGACGGGAGGCCAGTGAATATATTTCATGTTGAGTCTTTCTCTTGGTTTTCAGGCCAAACAGCTGTGCATAGGACTGTGATTCCAGACAAATGTAGCCAAATATTGAATGAATATTTATTAATAAAGTGAACATACACTAATCAAGTTTGATTGTTAGCAATATTTTATGTTCATAATATACAAAAGTGATTAATAAGTGAATAACATATTGCTAGTTGTATTTAAAATTTCTTTATCGTACAAATCTAGATTCCTGTGGTCCAAAGTCCTAGCATGACGTTCTACCTGTGATTGTGTGGATTTCCTCCAAGACCCCAGTACTTCTATAGACATATGATTGGGTGAATTAATGTCTATCAGAGGCCCACAGTATGAGATTTTCTGTAATAGATTAAGGTTCATGCTGATTAGTTATGAGTCATGTGTTTAAAAGAGGCTGGCACAGAAATTTCTGGTCTAGTATCCTGCTACATTAGTCTAGGAGTTGTTACCTATAATAAAGTTGCTAAAATGCATCCTCTGGACTCATTCATCAATTTCTCAAGTTCCTTCTTAAGAATATTAGAATTTTCTGTATGTATATGCCCTGCGACAGACTAGGATCTTATCCAGGGCATCCCTTATGCCATGCCCTGTGCCTACGGGGTTAGCCACTAGGCTCACTGAGATCTTGTTCTGGATAAACAGTTATTGAAGATCAAAGGATGGATAAGAAATTATTTGGAATCAAAATCATTGGATGATCATGTGATTTACTTCTTAAAATAACTGTCCAAACACTGTGGCCTCATTATTTAAAATCAACAGATACAAACAACATTATAGAAATTCAATAAAAAACTTTCAAAATAAAAAATAACAAATGCATCATTATGCATTCTAAAATAAAATACATTTCTGAAATTTGAATCTTAAATAAATCCTTTATTGATGGTGTTTTTGCATGTAGGCCAGAAATTGTTAGCATCTACACATTGTCAAGATGAATAAAGATTTGAAGCCAGGAAATTATTGAGCTTTCTTCTGTACCACCCAAATTTATTGTTTCAGGTATAGAATGAATTGCTGTTATACCTGGAACAGAGTGATGTTTCGATAATCTGTGAAGCCAACACACAACCTTGCAAAAGGACACTCATGGTGCCTCAGCGATTAGCACTGTGGCCACACGTCTACAGGGTCGTAGGTCCAATTTCCTTCCCCAACTCTGGGCATCAGTTCAAAACAAGGAGTGGGTCCAACTACATTTTCAACAGAGCTTATGGATTCAAGAACGCTGACAAAAGTGAGTTTGAGAACTTGTCAGTTAACCTTGTTTTTCAGATTGTCAAGGCACACGGAAGCTATGGTTAGAAACAGGTTTTCTTAGTGTGCCATTGATTTTACAGGTGTGTTTTGTGGGTCAACACAACCATTGGCTTCAAAACCACTAAAGGCGAAATACTTTGGCGGTAACTAGCCACTGACAAACACGTGGGGAAAAGATAACTGGAAATAACAGGAACTGAACCACTCAGTTAAGAAAGAAGGCTCACAAATTACAAATACCTCATAAAAGCTCGATTCGACATGACCGAGGGACCAAAGAACAAGGGAAACAAGGTGGAAACAAAAATTAAACACAACTGCCATTAGCAGTCAAGTGATTGAATTTGCTGACTATTCTGGGCTGGGCATTGTAAAGACATGGACTGGGCAAGGCAAGGCAAGTTTATATATATAGCACATTATCATACACAGAGGTCATTCAACGTGCTTTACAGAGATAAAAATAAAGTATAAGGAAATGAAACTAGTTAAAACAATACAACAATTAAAAACAGTGGATTTAAAAGTCAGGACAATGGAACTGGATTCGGCCATTACATTCACTTGAGTTTCCATTTAAATAGGGTAATTAAAGAAATTACAGGTGGCTATTGTGCAGAGGAATTACAGTATTTTATTGCATTTTTAACCAATAGTGCTGTAAAAATCTGTAAATTCTACAATTTGCTTTCAGCAAATTACTGCTTTTTGACATCTAATGTGCAACATAATGTAATGTTTTTTCACTGTGAATTACAGTAGCCTCACAAATCTTTATTAGCAACTTTTTTGCCAGTAATTTACTATAGATACAAAACTATTTTACAATGTACTGTTTGGTAAATAGAAGGGACAGAACTCATTTGTCGTCAATGATTTTTATGCCTTGAAATCATAAACGAAACCAAAACCTATTTTAGCAAAATTGCCGACATTAATTCATTTTTGTTGTGGGAGGAATGGGAACTGGAGCAATTTCTAAGAATGAAACTATAAGAATGAAACACAATTGTAAAAGCAGTACTTTATTTGCTAATTATATTTATGAAAAAAGAGCAACTTGAACATGCAAAATTACGAGAGCTTTTAAAATCCTTCTGTTCCCATTTCTTTTAGTAGCAATAGGTGATTTAAGAATTTCCGAGGACAGACTGATCCAGCTGTCTGAATTAAAGCCCATTGTCAGCTACAGGAGAGATTCAGTTCTAATGTGAATCTATATATATATTATGTATGGCACGCCAAACAGGAAATATTGAATGATCTCTAAAAAATATTGAATGAATACCGATATATATGGAATGAAACATGACATATATAGAATGACACCTGATATAAATTGAATGAATACTGATATACATGGAGTGAAACCTGATTTATATTGACTGAATACTGATATATTGTGAATGAATACCGATATACTGTATATATATAGAATGAAACCTGATATATTGTATATGGAATGAAAAAATAGGTTAGATCATGTGACCTTGGACACATTTAGGTTAGGAGATAAAGCAAGTGTAAGGGCTGAGCAGCTAATGGAAAATGAAAGGTTATTCCTGGTAGCTTAACATAACCTGATAGCAGGACATATAGGGGAACATAAGACCCTTCCTGACTTCCTCTATTTTTGTTTAACCACATTTAATTGTTTCTGATCTGCAAACAAGTTTAGTTTCAGACAAAAGACAACCTGAGTAAACACAATACACAGCTGTCAAGTGATCTTGTGATTTATGGAAGAACAAAAACTCCCCAAAACCTATATCACCCATGTTAAAAATTAATTGCCCCCTACAGCTTAATACTTGGTTGGGCCACCTTTAGCAGCAACAGCTGCAATCAAACGCTTCCGATAACAGGAGATCAGTCTTTTTGAATCTAGACATCAGTTAAATACAACCTTTCCTGCAATGTGAAGTAATGGAAGGACTTTTTCCCCAGGTGTGATGGCAAGTAATTTACTGCTTTTATTGTGTGCTTTGTTTTGACATTCTTTGATTTGGAATAATTTGGTGGAAGGAGGTTTGGGTTTTTAAAGTTTTCCCTTTGGCTGGGGACAAGTGTAGCCACAGATCGATAAATTTTCCAACCTTGCATTGTATCAGTTGCTCTGATGTCTATTTTGAAACAGTGGAGAATGGATGGATGGATGGATGGATGGATGGATGGATGGATGGATGGATGGATGGATGTTTATCAGTAGCTGGATATTTTTGATAGCCAGTGTAACATAAACAATAGAATCACAGCACAAATGTTAAAATGTGGATCCATGGTTTGAGCAGTCATGCTCACTTTTACCAAAAGTGATTAAAGAAGTTATGCACCATATGGCTTACTGATACTAGTGATGGGACAAATGAGGTTTATAATCCCATAGTAGGTGGGATTACTCTAAACTAATCAATCAATATTGGGATTAAATGAGGCCTCATTTGTTCCCTCACTATATATAAGTTTGTGCATCTGAAATGGTTGGAGGAACAGTTGTGTTCTAGATAGACACTTTAGGATATTGAATGGACCAAAATTGAATGGTTCCGTCTGCTCAACATGATTCTCTTTCTAAATTCCATTGTAAGCCATCCACACCCTATAATCCACAGCAGGATTCCTGCATCAGTGACTCCCAATTCTCTACAAAGACACTCCTGGGTCCCCAATCAAACTGAGTTCCCTGAGCTTCATGGTCACATCCTCTGCTCTCCAGTTACCAGTCCATTTTCAGTCACATTTCTGCTGTCTACAGCATTACAGTTGTTGCTGGTAAGACACCCATTAGAGGGAAATAATCAAAATGTTAAAAACTTGTTAATTATCACAGTGCAATTCATTTAAGGGTTCAGGATTATCCTTTTGTCAGTTCACCACTCTCTTTTTTAATATAGAAGTTATTTTTTACAACATACTGTACATTTTTACTTGTACAAGTAAGCTTTCACAGTGTGCATTATATTTATTTTTTCAGAGATAATCAAAAATGGCCTGTTGTGGAAACTATTGGCAATTATCCACTGACCTTTGCAGAATGCAATGGAATATTACTGCCTGAACGTTGTATTTATGAATTACTGATGCATTTGTAGATTGCTTGACCAGAAACAAGGCGATCAGCTATGATGGTCAATTGATCCAGCTGCTGGGTGCAGCTAAGGTACTAACAGAGGGCTGATGTCCATGAATGTGTTAACAAACTAAGGCACAATTCCTTTTTCTAGACATCATGGGAAACCGGATATGTTTCTGATGATCTGGGTGTCAGATGACTTTGACCAAAAGCGAAAAACAAAAGGAGAAATAAGAATTTTGTTGGCAAATAGTTAGATGATACTAAAACGAAGACAACCAATCTGTAATATGGAATAGTGCGAGTGAAATAAACTCTGACATCACGATAAAAATCATGAAGTGATGTAACCATAAAGAAGACTGGAGAAAATCAACACAGAATTATGGGATGGAACGGTTAACACAGGTAATCACATGCATAGAGGGACAGTATTAGCTTCTTAGCTCACATTCAGCTTTGCAGTCAGCATCAAGGACATGAGGACATACATAATTTCAGAAACAAGAGAAAGCTCTGCTGTGCTTAGAACTCAGCTGTTATAGGACTAAAAGAACCAGACATTTTTTCTGGTAAGAAGTCTTGCAGCTGCCTTTGTACCACTTAAAGACGCCTTGGGATATGAGAATAAAGATAACAAACTGTAATGTAGAGATAGTGAATGCATGGGTGAGCTTTTCTGAATTATGCAGTGACAGAGTTTTTCTCTGTTATAGTTAACAAAGAAAAGATGAACTCTACAGGCATATTTGTCATGTAGGAGTCTACTGTGTTGGAGAGTTTTAACCGCAAGTTTTTCTATTTGCAACAGGTATATCCACCTTAGATTGTGTGTGTATATATATATATTTGACCTTGATATTCTGTTTTTAATATAAAGGTTAGAAGGAGGATGTTCTGTTCTATCCATATTGCAATGTGGGTTACAAGCCAAGAATTTTGCAATATTTCTTTAGGCTTACAGATCCAGGAAGTCATGTGGCATCAACATAACAATGGTAAGTAACATCTTGATTATGAGTAATGATGAATTATGAATTGAGAAAAGCATTAAGCTAAATGCAATTCCATATGTGACCGCAATGTACTTGGATGACTCATGAGGTAATGCTCTGAGAAATTAAAACTAAACCAGGAAATCACATGTCCCCCAAGACTAGAAAAATGTTTCAGCCTGTCCAAAAGAACTTGAGCGTCTAAGGTGACACATAAGAGACCTTGAGTAAGTCCAAAAGTGCAAGGATTAAGACATTACCATGCTTGATTTACAAGCAGTAATTTAGGACTATTGTGTTCTCAAACTGAGATGCTGCATACATTATTAAAAAAAAACAGGCAGCAGTTAAAGTAGCAATTTGTGTAAGTGCATTCCACAAAAAATATAAGATTTTTAGAACTGCCACTTGAGCTGAGGCTTTATAATTTGGCTGTATGACCTTTCATTTAATATCTACATGTGCATGTAAAAAGTAGGAATAAATCACGTTTTAATTTTAAAATTCAGATTAAACAACCCTTTGACAGATAGGCTTGATGATGTCATTTATGGCATATCTTATTTTACAGGTTTTGTACCCATTACTGTGAACTGTACAACAGGTCAGCCGTTCCTCCTGAACGAGGGGACAAAAACATTGAATCACCTTCATATTTAAAACGATTTTCTCAAAGTTATGGTCTAAACTTACAATCTTCTTTCTGAAAAACTCTTCCAAGAGTAAGACCAGAATGTATGCTTCGTTTTTGTGTTTTAAGGCACAATCTGAAAAATACACAGCAAATGCTAATATTGTTAATATCTGATCTGCACTCAAGCTATTCAATTTTTAGTTTTAAGGGTGGTACAGTGACCTCATGTCTGTAGGATGGGGTGTGAATCCTGCCAATGCTCTGAGTTAGGAGTGTGCATGCTCATTTTACGGTGCCTGAGCTTTCCTCTGTTCTGCTGCCAGTGGAAAAAAGCCTACAGATTCAAGAACATTTACAAAAGTATGCCAAATTGGTGAGCAGATTTTCTGCAGCATGGTGGCTCACTGGGTTGTATTGTGACATAGCGTGGTCCTGACCTTAGTGTACAAAAAACATATGCTTAACTGCTAATTCTAAACTGACCATAGGATGTGACTGGGTGTGAGAGTATGCCCCGTGACAGACTAGCATCCTATCCCTGTCCAGTGCCTCCAGGGATAGGCTCCAGGCTCGGCATGACCTTGTACTCGGTCAGTGGTTACGGAAGATGGATGGATGGCAGAACAAAGTTATCTATAAACCCAGAGGCTTGACCAATAGCCATTAGAAGCACTTTGGAAGGTGAGGTTTTGGAACGCAACTGATGCCAGAAGTAGGGATGGATATAACCTCAAGGACACTACTTGAAGTCAGCTGCTAAAGTGAAGCCTGTGTCTTTGTGAATGGACAGGCTTTGAGGTATATGCTGATTTTGGTTTTTAAAAAGTGAAAAAGTAGCTGCCTGCCTTTTCAACGTACCTGTTGCTTCAGGCCTGAGAGCTTACATTATATCTCACAGATGCTGTTTTCTCATGGATCCATCTGCTGGAATTTTTTTCCCTTATTAAAATCATTTTAATTTACCAAATTACCAAAATTTATCAAAATGTAATACATATGAGTACAAATTTTGACCAGAGGCTCCAGAGGCAGTAATTGCATTTCTATAAAATCATTAAAATCAAATGTTATTTTGGTTCCTTTTATTTCACTCATTATCAACCACCTTGGGGAAGATGGTACGTCCATCAAAATTTGATGTTTTACGAAAGGTGAAGTCAACAGAACGATCAAGCGATACTCAGCTAATATGACAGAAAACGCAAACACGTTGAACGTGGAATTTGTCCCTCTGTGAACAAACATTGGTAAGCACTTGTTACTGGAAGAGTGCTGTCTAAACATCCCCCCATCTCGCTTTTTCTCTTCGTTGAACCAGCCTCTGTTGTTAACTATCACCCTTGTTCTGTTTTTAATCCAAGTATGAATTTGCCAAGTTAAACAGGTCTGTTTTCACTAAAGGACTTTTAGACTCTTCTAACACTATACCATTGCTCTCTGCAAAATCACTGTGAAGAGCTCAAATTGAGGGGCACTCTTTTTTTTTTTACTTCTAGCAACATTTACCCCTGTCACATCGGCTTCCGTGTATCTTCTCGATACTGAAAAGTATGGACTGGATTTATCAGATTATCGGGTGAGTTTATTCAGTTGGTTCAGCTGGAAATTTCATACCTAAATTACTGAACCCAAAAGGTTTAACACTTGGTGTGGTTTGTTGAGAATGTCTGTCTGAATTACTTTGCTCAAAGGTAAAATATATCCAAGGTATTTAGTTACATGTAGTCCATCAAATATGATCCTCCACTAACCTTCTAATGCATTTGCACAACAGCAAACATTTGTACATGTAGCATTTTCTGATTGATCTACATCGTTGTGGATCATTGCTATTAATATAATATAATTAGAGTCCCATTTCTGCCAAGGTTGCAGGCTGGTGTAAACCCACCATTGATTTCCCTTTCCTCTGTAGACTGCTGTGTGTGTGTAAATGTTCACTGAGCTCACTGAGCTCCTCTGAAGAGCTGCCTATGTATGGGGAGATACAGACGCCTCAGTACCCTCAGCCGTACCCAGCCTCAGCCTATGAAGAGTGGGAGATGTCGGTACCTGAGGGCTATGCAGTGCAGCTCACCTTCACATACATGGACATAGAGCCTTCAGCCAACTGCTTTTATGATTCAGTCACGGTCAGTAAGACTTAACCCCACTCAGTCTTTCATTTCACTATTGATGAAAAGTATTCTTCTTTTGTACTGGGGCTTGTGTCTTTTTTCAGGTCATGTATGACAACAAGATTTTGGACAAGTTCTGTGGCCAGGAGAATTCTGCTGATGGCCATCATCCTGGCAACAAACCCATTGTGTCTCCTGGCAACCATCTTCGTCTCATTTTCCAGAGTGATGACTCCAATCCTGGGTCACGTCAATATGTTGGCTTCTCAGCGTTTTATCAGGCAATAGGTATGCTATGCCTACGATATTATCGCATGCATGGTGGCTCTTGCATTTGAATCCCACCTCTGTGATGCGTGTGGTATCTTCCAGGTACTCACGCAGTGTAAGGGAGTACCCCAACCTTGTGCCCTATGCTGCCTGGGGTATGCGTCAGGCCCTCCATGCCCCTGCAGTACTGCCCAAAACACTTGATTGCTGCATGAATGGTATTATTGAAAAGATCCAAAGTCAGTTTTGTATAACCCTCATTATGTACCTCCCAAACAGACCTCGATGAGTGTTCTCAACCAGAGCCAGTGGATGGCTCGGGACCCCGGTGTTCCCAGATTTGCCACAATACTCTGGGGTCTTACTTATGCTCTTGTCACCATGGTTATGAGCTCCGACCAGATCAACGTACTTGTGTCTGTAAGTATTATGGCACAGAAGAGATAATGTGCCTTAGGTTAATGCAATTTCTCAGAAAAATAAATACAGACTGTATCTAATCTTTTCACCATTTATTTAATCATTTAACATTTTTTTAAATTATTTGAAAAATGAGAAGAATGATTGAAAAGAGCATTTATCATGACAATTTGGTAATATTCCAGTTTTTGTAATAAACAGACTCTGATTCCTGAATCACACAAGTCCGAATGATGCCCTTAGAGTTTTGGTGGTGAAAATTCAAATGGGAGGCAAAGAGTCAACTGTGAATGCTGGCTTGATTTTGGGCAGTGTGAAAACAATGAATGATGACAGTTTTGGCTTCACCAGTTACCTGTGGAGTGTTTTTCCTTAAGTAACATTTTCAGTAACATAGCATGCATATCAGAAATCTACACACTTTCAACATTGCAAGTTTTTCATGCCTTCAAACCTGAATTCAGATTTTTCAATTTCAGACATATGCTATATTACCAAAAGTACCTGGAGGCCCCTTTTAATAAAGGAAAATGGCTAATGAAGTCACACTCATTACTGAAATAAGTGAACAATTAAGGACACAGTCATGCAATCTCCAGCAGCAAACCCTGGCAGCGAATGGATCATAATTTCAAGAGACCACGAAGTATCAATGTCCAAATGCAACAAGAGTTCAGTTGTGAAGTGGTGGGCCATAGAAACAGAAAAGACCTGATCGCTCAACATCAATACTCAACCTAATACTGTTACAGCTGAACGGCAACAAATCATGCTAACAACCTTCCAACATATAATGGAAGACTTAGCATCAATACTCAACCTAACTAATACTGTTACAGCTGAGCTTAGGGCAGCTCCTTCTAATAACATTAGGAGAGGTTATAAGAAGATTTTGAAGGCCTTAAATTGCTTCGGATGTGTAATTTTCTATAAACACTTTTTTGCAGCAAAATTCCAGTTTAGTTCAGCAAATTTCTTAAAGAGAAATGTAAGGGGTTCCCCATTAATCTAAATTAGATTGGAGACGCCTGCTGACATAGACCTAGGGCTCTATTTTGACAATCTAATGCAAAGTGTAAAGTGCAAGGGGCAAGTAACATTTATGGGCGTGTCCAAATCCATTTTGCTATTTTGACGGCGGAAAAAACAGACTTCGCGCCAGCTTGAGGTGCAAAAGTTGTCCTAACTCTCTTAATTATTCAGAGGTGTGTTTTGGGCGTAACATGCAATAAACAAATCAGAATGGCACGTCACCTCACCTTTAAAAGGCAGGGGCACGTGAGCTATGGCGGGTTGCTATTATAATAGCGTATTTACCTGGCAAACCAGATCGGCTTTCGATCGAAGAAACGGACGTGCTCGTGCGTGAAGTGAAAAGGCGGGAGCACATCATTTACAGGAGCACCACTGTTCCACCTAAGCCTTTGGAGGGTCTGGAGCAGATGTGGGAATATTCATTTTGAGACAAATTTCTCTCCATAAGTTCTACTCTATAATAAAACATATATGAATGAATTAAAATAACAAAAAACCATTAGTGCACTTCGAGCATGTACCTGTGTCCATAAAGAGCGTCGTGTACCTGCACCTTAAACTGCACTTTAAATATCGTTTAACAATACACCACTGATTTTAGACATGGTTTTTGTTGGTCAAAAGCGCAATGTCATTTCGATGCCTTAAAATAGCAACGCGCCAACAATGCGCCCAGCCACACCTCATTTAAAAATCACCACTCCTACGAGTGGGAAACGCGCAAAATCATTTGTTATTTTGAAAATGTGTGCACTTGGTGTGAAAATGAGGAATGCGCTGGTATGAAACTAGCAAAACCATTTTGCATCGCACTTTCCGCTGGGCCCCTTTCCGCTGAGTTTACCTGCTGTCTTATGTAGTAAAATGATATGCATTTTAATGTGGGAGGGCCCTTTTAAAAGTTGAATAGTCTATCCCTATGGTCTATTCAATATTGCAAGTTTATCAGCAAATAAGTTCTTTGCTGCTACCACGTCTGACCCAGTAAATGGCAGAACATTAAAATGTAAATATAAATATTTTCACAGTGACAGAGTGAGCATGGTTGTAGTCTTTAGTTTGATCATATTGAATCCCCATGAGCTTGTTCTTTGTGTTTCCATCAGTGCAGTGTGAAGGAGGTCTGTATCGTGAGATGGAGGGAGTCCTGTCTAGTCCAGGCTACCCCCACCCATCCCCTCATGGGCTGTCCTGTCGATACCACATCTCAGTGGAGCCTGGCTTTATAATCACCCTCAACTTCACTGGCATTTTTCATATAGAACACATAGAAGACCATGATCCACGCTGTCTCTACCACTGGCTCCAGGTACTACTAAACAGTATGTATGTATCATCCTGTGCAGCTGTGCATGTTCAAAAATACATAAAGAGACGGAAAAAAAGAATGATCACATATTCTCATATGTAACTCCCTATATGTTTGCCCTTTGCCCCCCCACCAAGGTATCCATTTCAGGAAAAAACCCCCAGAAACTGTGTGGAAAGCAGAGCCCAGGAGTGATACCAACTAACTCTAACTCTGTTGAGCTGGAGTACCACACTGACTGGGAGGGACTGAGTTATGGCTGGAGGCTGCACTACAGCACAAAGAGTGAGGGATGGGGGCATACACTCCGTTTAGAGGCTAAAACTGGGTGGCACTTACCATTATAGTACTTTACTGGTGAATATGAATTATTGGCATTGTCATTATGGGAAATGCAAAGCAGTTTTGCTAACTGATCATCCCTTCTCATGACCATTAGCTGACTTTCCATTTCATTTTCAGGGGTTCAGTGTGAGCTCCCACGTTCAGTCTCCCATGGTAAAGTTACCCCTACCTTCCCTGAGTTTCTCTACAGGGACTACATTCAAGTACGCTGTGACACTGGCTACAAACTGATGATGGTAAAGTGGGAATAAGTATATGAGTGCCCTGTGCCTTTCACAGCATGTGTGTATAGATGAGCCTTTCTTATGCCCTCTGTGACACTTTCAGGAGGGCAGAGAAATCCCAGGATATTTCTCCATGTGTCAGAGTGACCGGCAGTGGCACCTCCCTCTTCCTGAGTGTCACAGTGAGTTACATTGCGCAAATTCTAGTTGAAATCCACTCAGATAGTGGCCCAGTCCAAACTCCATATCTTAGCTGCTTCTGGCAACAACATCAGGGTCCCCTTCCTCAGCAAATCAGTAAGGCTAAAACATTATAAGAGGATCCCCCCTTGTTTCATAAAAGTCCCTCTCAAAACAACCATTCTATTTTTCTAAATGGTAGTTCACATTTTACCAGATACCAGAAATCAGAAACTCTTCACAGCCAACATTAAAAAAAAATTATTTAATTTGTAACCACATTTTGAGAATGGACATGAATTTAATCATATTTCCTGATATTGTTCTTATCACTTTACTGTTCTCTAAATTTTGCGGTTCTCCAAATTTACGAGATTCTGAGATTCCCATACGCTAGTGTTATTCTCTGAATTCTGTGGTTTTCTAAATTTATGAGATTCTGAGATTCCCATACCCCATGCCATCTTAGTGTTACTCCTATTTCTCAGCCTCCAGCCATTTCCATCTCTCTAAATTGTGGAAATAAGATCAAATCAGAAATCTTTTATTTATTATATGGTTAAGGTGGAAAAAGAACACTACACCGGGAATTTATTTTGTACTTAAATTGTAGAGTCTGAAATGTCCACACAGAGGCACCATCTACCCCTGTTCTCCATAAAAAATGCATGCTTTGGGTATCATTGAAAACTTTACATGAATACAGCAAACAAAATATAAATATGACATGAATTTCTGCCTTTCTGCTCTACAGTAATAGACTGTGGTGAGCCCACTCCCTTACTGAATGGAGGCCTGACTGTCATCTCCGGCTCACAGAACCAGTACCTCTCTGTTATTCAGTACCACTGTAATGAGCCATACTACTCCCTGACTATGCAGAGCAATGGTGAGTCCTGTCTATGCTCAGATTCAGTTCTGTCATAAAGCAGAGCAATGGTGAGTCCTGTCTACGCTCAGATTCAGTTCTGTTGTAAAGCAGAGCAATGGTGAGTCCTGTCTACGCTCAGATTCAGTTCTGTCGTAAAGCAGAGCAATGGTGAGTCCTGTCTACGCTCAGATTCAGTTCTGTCGTAAAGCAGAGCAATGGTGAGTCCTGT
>JAACJT020023335.1:0-10422 GCA_009936485.2 Gymnarchus niloticus | reverse complement strand
CTACGCTCAGATTCAGTTCTGTCGTAAAGCACATACTATCGCTAGAAGTGTGGCTTTAGGTACATATGTTTGCATTTTTTATTGAATTAACTAATAGTGGACATGCAATGGAAAAATGCATTTTACATCCATAAATACCCTTTCTATCAGAAAAAAATCTGACAGAGACTCTAATATGAAAATGAAAAATTAGACGTGCAAAGTCAAACTCATTAAAAATATGATGGAGTCATACGGATGTCATTGATGACCATCGCCAAACAGACGCTTCTTAATTTAGCCCTCGGATGTGTCCCTCATAAGTATCAAACTATTACAACACTTGGCAGGAGAAATTTGTGTCGGCAAATGAATAATTAAATCAAATAAAAATAAATATGGCAGAAAACAATATATGTTGAAAGGACACTGAGCTGCATGAACTGTGGAAGCAGAGTACGGGCAGAAATTCCATGCATCACGTAAGGTGTCTCCCTCCTCCTCTTTCCTCAGTAAACCACACATGTGCAGCTGACCGAAAATGGAAAGACAATTTAAACAACTACATCTTTCCCAGTTGTTTTCCAGGTAATCAATTTAACAATAGATCAGCCATTTAACAATAGCTTTGTTTTTAATTCAGTAACTATTATTCACCCACCAGATCTACTAATTACTAAAAAGCTGCACTCACTGCAGATTAAAAAGAAAATTTAATAGCTCAGACCAATAAAATGTTACATCTATTGTTACATCTAAAGCAAATAAATGGTGTGTGCTCTTAATAAACATCTTAATTATAACATCAACTTTAATGTTAACACAGTACAGTCATACTGTAGAAGCAGCATCCAGATCTTATATAGGACTGGCAATCCTCCCTTAACCCTGTGTTGGATTAGTAGATGGGAGATACAATATTATGCAAAAGTCTTAGGCAGGGAAAGAAAAATATGCTGAAATTATATGTAGGTTGAGATCAAACTGTAATGTTACGTTTGTCAAAGTGCATCCCGTTATAAATTTCAAAATATGTATACCCAAAATAAGTCACCCCAGAACTTACAGTTACCATTCAATATATCCCTGTATTTGTTGAACTCAACTATGAGTACACCTGGTTTGGCTAATCAGTGCCTTATATAGCATTAGCTAATCAAGTTCACTAGTTAAGTGAGCTTTGTGTGAAATTTAACAAATACGTGGAATGGCTGGGGTGCTCTTCAGTAGAGTTTTGGAAACCAGAGCTCTAGATTCTTCTAGCCATCCAACCAGACATCAATAACATTTTGCAGAGAATAAGAAATTCTAATTACTTTTTATTTTATATGGTTTATTTGAATATAGCCTAATTTTAAATTGTGTTTATTTCTGAATAAACATGTAGTTACTGCCCAGATAAATAGCCTTTAACATTTTCTTTGCCTGCTTTAGACTTTTGCACAGTTCTGTAGATGGATGGAATAGTAGTCATTCTATACCTATACACCACAACGTAGAAAACGAAGTTTGCCTAACCTGAGCATGTCTGTCATTCAGTGTGTGGCCGCCCCACTGTCCCCACCTTCACCGTTCAAAGAGTGCTGGGTGGTGAGGATGCAGCTCTGGGGCAGTTTCCTTGGCAGGTGTTTTTTCAAGTGCAGGGTGGAAGAGCAGGGGCTGCTTTGATAGCGGACCAGTGGATTCTGACAGCAGCTCACAACCTGTTCCAAACAACGAATCTATTGCCAATCAATGCCATGAAGGTGTGTGTATTCGTGTGTGAAGACTCATTCATGTTCTACAGGAACAGAGAAAACTGGACTCAGGTCATACAGTGCCCTGCAATTCAAAGTTGTATATACAATTTTTTTACTTGTCAACAAAATATGTAATTGAGCCTGAAGTGTCCAAACTTTTGCATAGAACTGTATGTGCCTAGCGAAATGATCTGATTTATAAAAAGAACACTTTATACTAGACCACGAGATAATATACATAACATCATATTATATTATAGAATCATTAGGCTACATTTAGTATTTGATGTTTTCTGAAGTATTGTTTTAATATTGTTATTGACTATTTAAACCAAAGACCCCGAGCTATGATTTTTTGTTAATTTATGATCATTTTGGAGTTTAACTATTCTTTGCAAGAGCTGACAAAGTAAAAAAAAAAAAAGATTAAATTTCATGAAACCACTGAATCCTGGTAATATAATATGACATGTTCCATAAGCTGACATATCAACATGACATCTGTGGTCACGTCAATACCATGTGACAAACTAATCTACTGAATCTCTGATTTCTCTCTCCTTCTCTCCAGGTATACATAGGAGACAATGATGTGGAGAACCTCATCACTTATCCTCCTCTCAGCATTGCCTCCATCCATCCTCACCCTCAATACCACAATCCTTCTGGTGTTGATTATAACCATGACATCGCACTCATCAAACTGAACCAGACTCTCACGTTCAATGCCACAATTATGCCATTGTGTTTACCATCCAAGGATGCTCAATACATCCCAAATACAGCAGGGTGAGTGTGCAAAGCTTTTCCTCACAAATAATCAGCTTATTTATAAAAATTATTTTTGTTCCAGTGAAGTAATTTAATGATATTTTAATAGAATGTTCATGAATTAAAAGTCTTTCTTAAAACTAAACCAAAAAATACAGTTATGTCCAAAAGTAGTTGGACACTGACACAATTTTTTATCATTTTGGCTATGCATGCCATCACAATGAATTTGAAATGAAGCAATCAAGGTGTGACTGAAGTGTGAACTTTCAGCTTCAGTTCAAGCATTTTAGCAAAAATATCAAATGAGCTGTTTAGGAATTACTGCCATTTTCATACATAGCCCCCATTTTCAGGTGGTCAAAATTAAATGGACAATCATAATCATGAATATAATGATAATTTTTAATACTTAATTAAAAATCTTTTGCAGCTAATGGCTGCCTAAAGTGTGGAACCCACGGATATCACAAAATGCTGACTTTCCTCCCTAGTCATGTACTGCCAGGCCTTTACTGTAGCTCTGATGAGTTGCTACATGTTGATTGGTCTTTTTGCCTTCTGTTTTGTCATCATTCAAGGAAATTCATGGTGTTATTCAGGTTCATTTAGGTCAGGTGGCTGACTCAGCCATTTAATAATATTCCACTTTGCCTTGAAAAGCTCCTGGGTTGTTTTTACAGTATGTTTTGGGTCATAGTCCATCTGTACCAAGAAGCGCTGTCCTATCAGCTTTGCAGCATCCGGCTGAAGCTGAGCAGATAGTACAGTGCTATATACTGTACTTCAGAATTCATCCTTCTGCTTCTTTATATCATCAATAAACACGAGTGACCCAGTTCCACTGGCAGCCATAAGAGCCCATGATGTAACACAGGTTACAAGAGCAGGATGATCCTACTTTCACCTGTCCAAAGAATATTGCTCTAGAACTGGGCAGGCTTTTTAAAATGGCCTTCCTATTCTTAAGGCTTTCTGGTGGTTTGCACCCTCTATATTTACATTCATAATGTCTTCTCATACAACCCCAACTCAGAAAAAGCTGGGACGTCTGGAAAATGCAAATTAAAAAAAACACAGTGATTCTTAAATTTACTTTGACTTTTATTTCATTGCAGACAGTATGAACCCAAGATATTTCAACTACTTCAACTACTATTTCAACTACTACCAAGATATTTCAACTACTGGTCAACTTCATTCAGTTGTTAATACACATCCATTTATGCATTTCAGGCCTGCAACACATTCCAAAAAAAGTTGTGACAGGGGCAATTTAAACCTAATAATGAGGTAAAAAAATTCAATAATGATGTGATTTCAAATAGGTGATGTCAACAGGTGATTGTAATCATGATTTGGTACAAAAGCAGTATCCACAAAAGGCTGAGTCTTTGAGGAGCAAAGATGGGCAGAGGATCTCCAGTTTGTCAACAAATGTTTGAGAAAATTATTGAAATGTTTAAGAACAATGGTCCTCAAAGAAAAATCGGAAGGGATTTGCATATTTCTCCCTCTACAGTGCATAATATCATCAAATGATTCAATGAATCTGGAGGAATTTCTGTGCATAAAGGGCAAGGGTGCAAGCCTAAACAGAACACCCGTGATCTCCGATCCCTCAGACAGCACTGCATCAAGAACTGTCAATCATCAATAGCTGATATAACCGCATGGGCAAGGGATTACTTTGACAAACCTTTGTCAGGCACTACACTGAGTTACATTCACAAATGGCACTTAAAAGTTTACTGTGCAAAAAAGAATCCTTATGTTAACCATGTCCAGATACGGTGTCAACTTCTCTGGGCTTGCAGTCATCTGGGATGGACCATCACACAGTGGAAACATGTATCACGGTCAGACCAATCAATATTCCAGATCTTCTTTGGAAGAAATGGACGCTGCGTCCTCTGGACCAAAGATGAAAAGGACCATCCAGATTGTTATCAGCAACAAGTCCAAAAGCCAGGGTATGTCATGGTATGGGGTTGTGTCAGTGTCCTTGGCAAAGGTAATTTATAATTCTGTGATGGCAGTATTAATGAAGAAAAGTACATATGCTGCCTTCAAGATGACATCTTTTCGAGGGACGTCCATGCATTTTTCAACAAGACAATGCAAAACCACATTCTACACACATTACAAAGGCATGGCTGCGGAAGAAGAGAGTACGGGTACTGGACTGGCCTGCCTGCAGTTCTGACCTGTACCCAATGGAGAATGTACGGAGAATTTTGAAATGAAAAATGTGACGACGACCCCGTACTATTACACACCTTAAGACGTATTTGCAGGAAGAATGGGACAGAATAACACCTGAAACGTTTCATTGCTTGGTATCCTCAGTGCCAAAACGTCTTTTAAGTGTTGTGAGAAGGAATGGCAACATCACAAAGTGGTAAATGCTTTACTGTCCTTACTTTTCTTGGAATGCGTTGCAGGCTTGAAATACAGGAACGGATGTATATTAACAAAAGAAATGAAGTTGACCAGACAAAACATGAAATATCGGGTTCATACTGTATACAATGAAATAAGTCAAAGTAAATTTAAGAATCACTGTTTTTTTTTATTTGCATTTTTCATATCATCCCAACTTTTTATGATTTGGGGTTGTACCTGTAGACTTTAACAATGCGCCTACCTCTTGGAGTCTGTTCTTGACTTGCCTAGGTGTTTATGAGGGGCTTTTTCTTCACCAAGGAAACAATTCTGCGATCCTCCACCACAGTTGTGTTCCATGGTCATTCAGGCCTTTGGGTGGTGCTGAACGTACCAAATCGTTAACTTGTCTACTTGTAATGTTTCTCCTATGTCTCTGATGGGCTTGTTTCTGTTTTCTAGCCAAAGGATGGCCTATTTATTGACCCAACTGCATACCCATTGAAACATTTCACTAACCAAATTTCTCTGGAAAACTACAGCCGCCTGAGCATTTTAGTAATTATACTGTTTCTTGCTCCTTCAGCGTAGTCTCTGGATTTGGCTTAACAGAGAAGCATTCAATCTCCAATAAACTGAAGTTTCTTCACATCCCCGTGGTGGAACAAGCCAAGTGTAGAACCTCCATTAACATCCAAAAGAAGAAGAATGCCAGGATTCCTAGTTTAACTGACAACATGTTCTGTGCTGGATTACCAGAGGGTGGCAAAGATACGTGTGGGGGGGACAGTGGAGGGGCATTCACTCTCCAAACACCAGATGGCAAAAACTGGGTGGCAGGGATAGTTAGCTGGGGTGTTGGCTGTGGGAAGCAGGGTACTTATGGGGTGTACACCCGTGTGCAAAATTATCTTGACTGGATCGAGAAAACAATGAAGGAAAATTAATTGGGACAAGAAGAAATATCGATGGACAAAGGTCAAAAAATAATGAGATGGTGCAAGAAAATGGAAGACTTTTTTTCAACATTTTTGTCAAAGCTACCGCAAATGATGACAACATTTCTGACAGAAAAAGGGCTCATTGTAACAGCAACACAATTCTGTTGTAATACTGATTTCCTGCACATAAAATAGGCAAAGCAATCAGTCCTGAACAATATGATTCATACTAAAGTACATGATTACTCTAAACGAGTTCAATTAGCAGGCTATTTGTTCACTATGAATAAAAGCACATATTTTTAAGTGCTTATATATGAATTTCTTACATAGTAATACACTTGTGTTTTATAATCAATACACGGCTCTACAGTAAGTCCCCTCCAAGACATGCAGGCAAGTTTTGGGCAATAAATACATCTTACTACCTGCTGCTTTCTGCTGACTGACTAAAATTGGCCAAGTACCCCCAAGTTTTGGATTATCTTGTTTTCTTTTAAAGTACATTTATTTTCTTTGTTGCAATGGCATTAATTGCAGCTATAAACATACATAAAGTGACATGGTTAACATACATGAGGAAAATATTATGCTCCAAAGGAGATCATATAATACTACCTATGTATCAATACATGCTTTAACGTAGTTTGCTTTTATTTTAACTTTCTAACCAATAATCATGGTTAAATAATCATAATATGAAAAGCATCGCTATGATTTAATAAAGTTTTAAAATAAGTCAAACTTTATTTTTGTTGACTTGTCTGCAAAACAGCAAGGAGCTGAACAGGAAAATTGAATCTTGTGTACATTGGCTGGCATCCTGTCACGTTGTTGAACAGTTGCTCAGTGGTGCACAGCTGATGTCAATATTCTGGTGATGCTGGGCATGGCTGGCTTGGTGTTGGCATGAAAGATGGTTTCAAATGTAAACAATTTAACCAAAATGGTTCTTTACAGAATGAAATTGCCTATGCACATCAAACATTACCAAATTCCTAACAATTTTACATTAATAGGCATTTTTGGATTTAACCACTCCTATCTTAAGGCTCCATCTTTGGATGTCTGCTGACCTTCAGTTACACATCCATCCAACTTCCAAACTCTGATCCTGGTCATAGATCCCATCCCAAGCAGCAGAAGCATCCATTCATCTATCTTCCATAGAGCTGGTGCACTCCCCAAATGGGATGCAGACCCATCACAGGGCACATATGTGCACACAATCATGCTCTATGGGCAATTTACAGATCCAGTTAACCTAAATGCATGTTTTTGGACTGCTGGAGGAAAGAGGAGTACATTAAAGAAACTCTCATGACACAGGAAGAAGATGCAAATTCCACACACACAAAACAAGGGTAGGATTTGAATCCCCAACCCTGGAGGTGTGAGGCAACAGTGCCACCCACTGAGCTTATCTGGCTTCTCATAACTGCCCATAAAGTATTACTGTGCGTGTATATGGCCTGCGATAGATTGGCATCCCATCCAGGGTATACCCCTGCCTTGAGTCCTGTGCTAGAGGTATTTAACCTTGGATTCCATTTGGATGCAAGAGAGCCATCAAATGCAAATATTTGAAGCAAGTCTTATAAATGTTGAGTTGAGCTGGTTTTAGAGTCATATTTTGATATATATTACCACAATTATGACAAGAAATCTGTGATTTTTTTTTAAAGTAACTATACATTTTAGTTCATGACTATGTCAGTGTACAGGCCAGTGGATCCTGAAGATACTCAGTCATAGTAATTTGGATCTCAGGATCAAAAACGGATTAGTACCACTGCCTTACACTGCCATTGACAGGGACCAGGTCCCCCTGCAACCCTGACAAGGATAAGCAGTTAGAAGATGGATGAAATATGTGAGGCAATATGTCACTGTTTTTTAATTTTTCGTTATCTTTGACTTGATCTGTTATTGTCCATTGTAATTATTATATATTTTATTTCAAAACCATTTGAATCTCTTAAGTCACTACATTACAAAAATACACACTCAGGAATGCAAAATACATCATACAATAATCCCGGCATATCTAAAACTAATCTGATCCTGCTCCAAAATCCATCCCTTCATCTATCTTCCAAACGCTCACTCTGGTCAGGGTCACGTCGGGTGATTGTAGCATATCCCAGGCAGCACAGGGCACAACACAGGGGTACGCACTGGACAAAATGCCAGTCGATCGCAGGGTACACAAACACATACACCACCAAACAATCAAACGCTTCGGGCAATTTAGAGACACCATTTAGCTTAATTGTTTGTCTTCAGACTGCTGGATCGGAACCTCAAGGAGAACAAGCAAACTCAATGCATGTAAAGCGGAGACAGGTTTCAAAATAATTTTATACCTACTGTTTACCTAGTCGTTAATCTTTTCCAAATCCAGCGAAAGTGACACTTGAAACGAAAAGTTCGTAAATATGATAACTGCATATATTACCGTGATTCGTACATCGTACAAAGTTAACTGAATCGTTGAACCGTTTTCACAGTTATCTGTTTGTAACCGGAGAACTTTTTCAGTATGAATATAGGATAGTGTACCCTAACGACAGCCTCGTCATCGTACAGCAGTTGTGTAACTGGAGGAATATACGTGCATATCGAAAATACTTTCGTTTCTGCAGTTTCAATTACACCTGATGAGGAATCTAACAATGTAGCCAAGTTAGGAGATGTATTTGTAGTATTTAAAATCAGTAGTTATTTATACTTTTCAGATTAATATACGTTTGCAGGTATTTTCCAGTAAATGAGTTGACTTGAATTTTACATTACTATATCCTTAAAACAAAAGTGAAAGTAACTGCCCGTCGAGGTATCCGATTTTCGATAAATAGCAGAGGCAGATTTAAAAATTTTCCTTGTTATTTATGTTTTACAAAGAGGGAGCTGTACATCTTAAATGAACAATGCCTTTTAGAATTGGATTCGTTTTTGTTGGCTGTTTCATTGCATCTGTGTCTGGTGAGAACTTATCACAGTATTAGTATGTACGTATTAGTATTTTAAATGTGTTGTCTCGTATTCAGTATTCATCTGGCCGCCGTGTAATGTGTAATGTTGTGATGATAAGTGTTCATGTTCTGCTGTATCTATCAATGACTACTGTGTTGTTTTGTCACAGCACAGTACTCTATCATACTCATGCCATGTCGCTGTGTCCAGGGTCGGGTGCGGATGTAGTGCTGTCCTGCTTCCTGGTGGAGGAGGGAGGAGGCATGGGGGGCTTTGGGGGTATTTTTTCCCGCACTCCAGCAACATTAGTTCTAAGAGACATGCCTGTTACACCAGAAATGTCACTCGAGACTATAACCCCCTACAACCCCCCCACGACTCCTGAACCAGACGACATTATCTTTGAAGCCAAAGGTAAAGATTCATATGAATTCATATTCAGAATCAGAATTAACTTTATTCACCAAGTCCATTACCATGAACATGGAATTTGTGTTTGTGCATTTCCTACTCATAAAACCATACGGATACAAGTAACAGTGAAGATATACACAGAAAAGTAGATGATTGTAGATGATAGTTTAATACTGGCTGAGAGTAGCAATTATACTACGTCATTTGTGTTTGGCTTTCATTTCATCTTTTCATGGCAAGGCACTGAAACAGATTTTGTCATCATCTGTTTCATTCCTACTTCAGCAAAAATGTAGCCAGTTGGAATGAATAACAGTTGTATGCTCCCTCATATTATCCCTTCTTTCCCGAAAGTTGCCCCAGTCAATATTCCTGAGGGTGACCTGCTGCTCCATGCGGACTGCAATGAGCAAGAAGTGACATGTGAGATTAGTCACTACCTTCCTCGGGGAACAGTGGATAATGCAGATCAAGCATATTTCTTTGGTTCAGTTCAGCTAGAAGGTGGTGGAATCAGTCTCACTTTGCTTCTACGAACACTTCCTCTTGACAGTAAGCAGGGGGAGTCAGTAGCCTCACCGCTTATGCATAAAAAATTGAAACTTCCTCTCAGCGAGTCAGGGACATTGCTCACTGAAGGTAAGATTATTATTGGGTTATTATTTATAATAATACTGTGCAGGATTTCAGTGCCAGTGGTGGTGTGCATGTTATCCAGTGCTGCAAGCCAAGCACCATATTAATTTCTGACCATTTTTGATTCTGCCAGTGGTGTTCCTGGTATTCTCAGGCACACAATCAGTCATGGCTCCTATTGGGGGCAAGGCACTGTTGGACTGTGGTTACAAACTTCAAGACCATGCACAGGAGCGTGAAATGGTGCTTGAATGGCGCTTACAGTA
This sequence comes from Gymnarchus niloticus, assembly GCA_009936485.2. Classification (NCBI taxonomy): domain Eukaryota; kingdom Metazoa; phylum Chordata; class Actinopteri; order Osteoglossiformes; family Gymnarchidae; genus Gymnarchus; species Gymnarchus niloticus. The sequence goes on along the minus strand of JAACJT020023335.1, from coordinate 315 downwards.
CAGAGGTCATGGAAGGAGAATTCTGGAAATGAAAGCTCTCAGTAGTGATGAGGGTCCAACAGGTGAGACTTACCTATGATATATTTAGCAACCATAAGCCCTCTCATTGTTTTCAGAGTGCAATAACTTGAAGGCATGATATAATTCAATTCAATTCAATTTTATTTATATAGCTCTTTTAACACGAAGCACGGTCACAAAGCGCTTTACATAGTCCTGGGCCCACAGTCCCCAGAGGGTAAGCCAAAGGTGACAGTGGCAAGGAAAAACTTCCTCAGGAGGAAGAAACCTTGGGAGGAACCAGACTCAAAGGGG
>JAACJT020023334.1:0-23592 GCA_009936485.2 Gymnarchus niloticus | reverse complement strand
GTGTGTGTGTGTGTGTGTGTGTGTGTGTGTGTGTGTGTGTGTGTGTGTGTGTGTGTGTGTGTGTGTGTGTGGGAGATCCTGAATTGTGACTCCAAAGACCTTCCCTGAGAGTTGTTTGTTCCCTCCAGACTGGGGACTTTCACATGAGGGGGCACCTCTGCTTTGAAAAGAGAAGGATGAAAAAGCCTTTGAACCTGAAGGAGTAACGCACTGTGCTGAAATGGGATTGAACGCGTTAGGGATGGGTTGGCTGTCTTTGATCTTCTGGTGTTTAACAAACTGCTTTATCAGAACGTTAATCCCCCAGATTGGTTTTGGTGCCGGTCCCCTTTCCCCATGCTGCAAAGCAGAGGTTGACTAAGAGCAGCCTAGCTTTGTCCCTGAATCCCAGCACAGTCTGGAATCTTTACATTCGCTCTGTCCATAGCTTGGTTTGTAGTTTTTCCCAGTTGACATGGAGTAATCGTACGCTGAGGCTCATTGAGGAGTGGATGTGATGTTCAGGACCACGGACAGCACCCCGTGAGGCTCCTTGCCTTTCAGAGGTTTGAAGACAGCAAGGGTCCAGATTGAGATCTCGCTGCATGCAGGACATGACAGATATCACCACAGAGAGGTAGTGGGTCTAGCCCTGAAATCCAGATGCGCCTCAGAGAGTCAGCATCTTTAGATCCAGTGTTACCTAAGGAACCAGATCAGAATCTGAAAAGTAATTAATTTAGGGGTGCTGGGGGCCCAAGAGAAAAGGAGGAAGTGACACCTATGTTAGAAGTGATAATTACAGCGGGATCGTCATAGTGCTGTTTTGAGTGCTTGTCTCATGTATTGTGGGGTTGAAATCCAGTTTCAGTACATCTCCCAATTCCTGGATAGCCCCTGAGGAACAAGTCAAACGAACCTTTCAGCAATTTGTAGCACAGGAGCTAGGTTGCTGTTGTTGTTTATTTGTTATGCCCTGCTGTTATTTGCATAGTTCCCAGCATGCTGTGCGAGTTTATGTTCAAGAGAAACGTTATCCTGGATTTAATTCCATGTTTCCAATGTCCTAGTTAAGTAATGTTAAGTGTGTCATTAATTGTCCTTATGTGTTGCCTGCAATGTCTTGTCACAATCTTTGTACTGTGTGCCCTCAGAGTCTTTCCCACCCATGTATAACCGAAAAAAAAATGTTTTTAAAAATATAAAGGCTCATGTTTGGTTGTTAGTGGTACTTCTTAAGGGTAGTCACAATCTAAAATAAAGGCAAAAATCTCTTACTATATGAGCCATGCCTGCTCCTTCATCCCCCAACCATTACATTATTTTCAGAAAAACAATGCATGAGAAATGCTTAAAGAAATATCTCCTTAACATGTAAGGATTGTGTTGTTAATGAGGGGAGGGGTGCTTAGTGATTGCACACGGAGTCATGTTCCTAAGAGAATGTCTCTGGAGGGTATCATTGACCAGAGGAGGCTGAGGGATAGTCCACTTTTACAGTGGGAACCCAATATTTCCGCAGATCCATAAATGAATAGCTGCCTCCGTTTCACCTTGGCTTAACATTTGCTTTCTCAATGAAATTAAATATTTTTCATTGCTGAGGGTAATTAATTCTCATAACCTAATTGACCTTCTGTGACTTTGGTAGCTTAAGTTGCAAAAGGTTTCACCAGCTTTAAAAAGAATGTGAGCCATAGTGAGCAACTGAGGTGTTGTTATGAAGTCGGAGAAAAATCAGTCTGGAAGTTTGTCGCAAAAACCCTAACGTAAAATGGACATATACAGGACCTGCTTGTCTCCTGTGCTGAAATACCAAGAAGTGATATGAATAAATTTTGTTTTAACCTTGAAGATGCCCTTGTCTCACATTAAATGCCCATGCGGGCTGGAATGGATTTGGACTGTGGGCAGTTAGGAGGGTAGTTTTGGACCTTTGGTCCTGCAATGTTCTTGGCTAAATGTGGTACAATTAGCAGGAAGTGTTGGAGTAACTGGATGCCAGTACCAAAACGGGCAGTTATTTCTCCCTGGGAAAGGGTGAGTGGTTTTAGTAGCTGCTCTGTTCAGTAAACACAAGGCCCCGCACACTCTTTGAAAGCAAATGAACAAGTGAGAATGTACACACAATGGCCATTTTGTTAGACACCCCTGGCTCATACTAAGTAGGACCCGCTTTTGAATCCAGAACTGCTTCAGAGGTAGACAAGTTGTGCTTTCGGAAATGCCTTTCTGCTGGTATTCTTACCCTTGTGGCCTTCCTGATAGCGTTAATAAATCAGGACGTTCTTTTTAGACCTCTCTAATTAGTGAGTTTTCACCAAAACAACTGCCACAGACTGCATGTTTTTAGTACCATATTTTGTGAAGTCTAACCACAGTAGTGTTGAATGTGGCTGAATGTGGCTGTTTCTGAGATGCTGGAACAACTGCGTCTGGCACCAACAATCACACCACATACAGGGTTATTTAGCCATTCTGTGCTTAGCCACATCCTAACTGCACTTCTTAGCCCTATCTGTGACCTGTATGTATTTCATTGTAGCGATATGATTCACTGTTTGTATTAAAGCCTAGTTCATACTTCATTTTTTCATGCTTTGTCATGGACCACACACGGTCGACCGCACAGACCTTTGGGTACATACTACATTTGTAAGTGTATGTTCGCGGTCGGTGGCAGTGATATTCCATGAGATCAGCAGAGAGCACATTCTGTCCTTGCGGTATGAATGGAGCTTGCTTGCAGGAGTTGTCATCTTTTCCCGGTCTTTGAGTGATCTTTTCTTTAGTTCACTCACCGGAAAAGCCCTTGACAGACAAGTTGTAAATGTGCAGGAACCTCCGCACTTACAATGTTAAATACTCTCTTCTTCTACTCCTTCTCCATCAATGGCTGTTCTTTTAAAGTAGCTACTGCCATCTATTGGAAATTACCAGCAATGCAAGAATTTATTCCTTGCACATGCGTAGACGGCGTGCAGAATGTCCGCTAGATACAAAATCTGGGCTGCACACACACGGTCCGCATGGACACTGGTGATGATGAAACGTACATCACGTGCACTGTGTGTGAGCCATGACGGAGCACGGAAACTGAAGTATGAACTAGGCATAACGAGCAAGTGGCACTAATAAACTGGCCACTAAGTGTAGTTTTAATTAAGAATGGCAGAAGAATGCAGCAGATTAATTCAGAGTGAGAGAAGTCCTGTTGAATTCCCTTTATCCTTTTGCGGCACGAGATCAGAATGTATGGAGGACATTGTCTGGCCTGAGTATGGACTCCCTCCGCCCAGCGGAGCAGTTCCCAGTCATTACTAACAGCATCGCCAGTGCAGCTTTTGATGCCTTTTCTGAGAGAAGCGGTTACAGCCAGCCGATTCCAGCTGGCCCTGCATGTTCAATGGCCCAGTGGATGTTTCCAGAACTTTTCAAAAGGCTGTTGAAATGAAGCTGAGGCCTCCATGCAGAGTGGACACTGGAGGTTCATAATGAGCGAGAATCTAAGCTGTGATGCCCCTCATTGGCCCAGGTTGAGCGTTGCTGTATTGACAAGGGTTAAGAGTCCCATTTAATGGCTGGAAGTGTTTACTGTTTTGCTGAATTCTTGTATAATGAGGTCGATACTGTACTTCTCCAAGGAGCAGTCCTTAGTAATCAGTCATTGCATTACTTGCACAGTTGTTCACTACTGCACTTTATACTCACTGGCTAAACACACTTTTTTATTATTGCCTGTTGTTTGTAATTTTGCACTGTCCTATCTTGTGCACTACCTTTGGTCTATGGACTGTAACCCCCCCATTACCCTGCCGTCCGTGTTGCGCTGTATCCCTTGTAATTTATTGTAGATCTGTACCATGTGTGGTTTTTTTTTTTTTTGCCCCCCATGTCCTGTCCCCTCCCCTGCAACTCTGGCACAAGATTTTCACTGTGCTCTCCGGGACACGTGACAAAAAAATTTAACTTGACTTGAGTAACTAGATGGAACTTACTGTAACAATAAGGCCATGTGTATGTTTGCCTGTTGTTGTTCTGGCGTGGTTAGGGGACACTTTGAGAATGGGAGGAGTAGGCCTATGTGTAGATTAAAGACAGAGCTAGGAGCCCCCCCCAAAAAAAAAAATTAAAGGAACATGTTTATGCGGACTTACTCCAATCCTCCAGCGTGCAGCTCTGACTGGGAACACAGGAACACACAGACCTGCCAGCAGGGGTGGCATTGTGGACTTTTTCCAGCCGCCTCTGCATTTGCTGGCAGTGCAGTGTTGCCTGCTCTTCCTCCTACCCGCAGCTGTTCTCTGAGGAAGGACCTCAATCGCTGTTTATCGATGGCTCGGAGAGAGATTTAGCATGCCGTGTATCACTGCTGCCCGATGCTGGGACAATAATGGGTTGTGTGCCTGTTGGTGCTTTATCTCGTAGGGGCTGAACCCAAGAGGCATGTGATTCTGCTGTTATTCCCTGCCATTGTCCTGGTGCATGCCTGCATTGTCAGCTAGCTGGGAAGTGTGTGGGTGAACGCAAGTCAGTCTGATCGTTCTTGTGTGGGTAATCTTCTGCATACCTGTTATCACAGCTGCCTGGGCTCTGCTCTGTTAAAGTAAGCGTCACGCACACGTGATGCGAAAATGAAAAACACTCATCATAAAATTATGCTTTGAAACTTCCTAGGCTTGATACTTTCAGTGTGTGGGTTGTCTGAGGAACGATTGCAGGCAGGGCCCTGCTGGACCTTGTTGGCCCTCACAGAGATCACGATCCTATGGGCTCTTCCCTTTGGGTCTTCACATACTTCAATGGGTTCCTTGTGGAGCTGTTGCATTCATATGTGATGGCTTCCTGACAATTATGATCTTCACTAGTTTATTCAGTTAGCTGAACATAATATCCAAAGTCCAAAGTGGTTTGAAGAGCTCTCAGCTTACAGTGTTATCCGTTAATGCTGATGGATGCTTTAATATAGTCCATGTATATGGAGGGTCCAGCAGGAGTTTCCCCTCCAGGGTTTCATCCTACTGCCTGCCAGAATGTCCACTGCAATGCAAGCCGGTGAAGTGTACATAGAATCACGTGTCCAGGGAGAGAGTCTCCATTGTTTTCTTGAAGTACGATATTTAACAATGCTTTTGTAGAAAGTGATGTACATTGAGACAAATGCCTCCCAGCATGCAGCTAGGCTAAGAGTCCAGTGAGGGGCCAGGAAGAAGCGCAAGCTAGCATTGAAACACGAGCTGTATAACACTGTACACAGCTAGGTAGAAACCTGATCATACATTATGACCATAGTCCTAGTAGATTAGCGTATAATATAAGAACATAAACAAGACAGGGTTTTTGTTAGGGATGGTCAGTGGTAAAATTCGCTAGTAGAGGTAGTCCTGAAAGAGATGGGTCTTGATGCATTTCTTGAAGGTCTATTGGGAATCTCCCATCTGGATGTGGTAGCTCGTTCCATCATCCAGGGACCACGTGCTAGAATCGTCTAGCGTGAGACTTCTCGTGTGGCAGGGCATCACCAGGCGGTGTTGGCTCGCTGACCGACGAGGGTAAAGGTGGAATGTAGGTCTTGATGAGTGCTGCAATGGAGATAGGTGCCATTCCGTGAGCCATAGGGCAGGTTGAAATACCACAGTACAGGGCTACTGCTATTGACCTCTCGCTGTACCTGTTCTTTGGTATGTGTGTGTGTGTGTGCGCATGCATGCCAGAGGAATCAGTTGAATCTAAGAGTGCTCTGCCAGTCCATCTTCACTGCGGAAATTACTTTGGCTCCTGTGCCACCTCATCCAGCGTGATGGCTGACTATACATAAGGCTCAGTGGGAAAGCTGGAGCCCCTAAGTATCTCTGCCTGGCTGTCTCTTATTATGGCAGGATGTTTTTAATAGTCTTCAGAAGGCCCTGGCAAGGTCCGTGACTGATGACCTCACTAAGGGTGGTGTCACTCATATCTCCCTTTCTCAGGTCATCTCAGATGGTCGTCTTGGGAGCAGGGGGCACAGGGGAATGAGAACTGAGCTATCCTGGTCTGGGCTGCTCTCTCTCCAGACGCCTGGAATGTTTATCTGCAGCTTGGTGAAAACAAGGCCAGAAACCACATCGGTGGAAACCATGTGGGAATGGGCTTGATTCCCCCATGGGTAGCGGTATGTCACTCATGTTCCATTGACGGGGGATCTGCCTGGATGGTAGACGAGGTGGATGCTGAGCACTGAACAACCAAGAGATGTTGAGGAAAGCTCTGGGTGTTATAAGTGTTAAGTTTCAATGAGTGTGTACTAACGGTACACGGGTCGGTACGTACCTCGGTTTTGAAGTCACGGTTCGGTACAGCGGGGTAAAAGAAACGAAACATAAATTGCTTCTTTTTTTTCTTTATGAAACAGTGGTTTACTGAACAAAGTATGACTGACTTTCTTAAATGAAAACGTCTCTGTCAATACTGCTGCAACCTACTGATAAAAAAGGTAAAATTTACCGAAAAGTAAATCAAAATAAATATTCTCTCAAGTAAATAAAAATAAAATAAATATCCGTTAAGGTGCACATTTAGAAAATTAACTGTACCTGACCTGTGTTGTATTCACATTAGCAGCTTTCAGCTTCATATTAGAACTGTGTAACACAAATATTCCAAATGTCGCTCGGGGGAAACACACATATGCGTACCGAACGGAAAGACCTGTATCAAAAGTTTTCGGTACGAATACGTGTACCGTTACACTCCTAGTATGTACCGGTTCCTTCTGCTCCAAGCTGAATTACCCCATTTTTCATGGCTGGGCGGACGTGCCGGTTTTCGAACCGCGCGTGGTTTTCAATTTGAAGTAATTATTTGGGTAATGAGTCATTGCTGAGAAATGCAGTCTTGACAGAAAAGAAGCCTCCTTTTCTCTCTGAGACAGCGTCGAGTGTAGGAGACAGGCTGTGTGGGTAGAGCTGGCGTGAGACGAGCGAGAGCAGAGCCGTCACCAGGCAGCCTACCCAGCCGTCCCATTCGCTCCCAGAGCACAGCCACCAAGCGAGTTTTCGCATGACAGTTGCCTGCAGGCAGCCTCTTGACATTACCATCAACGAGCTGGGAAGCGACAGGAACGAGTGGAGTGCATGCGTGTATGTGTATATATATAATTTTTTTTTATTATTATTTTTATTTAAAGAGCAATGTCATATTTAACATTTTGTCCAAGCAGGAGCTGACCAGTATGTGCACCCAGAGCCTTCAGAAGTGATCTCGTATCCTCCGTCTTCTGTCAGCGTTTTCATGAGCTGTAGCTCCAGGAAACGCTTCCGACTCATTTGTGTGACACGCGGGTCGGTACACGGATTGAAGAAGGACTGTCAGGTAGGCTGGATCTCGCAGGCAGAGCAGATTGGACAGCGGATGTCTGCTTGCCTGCTGCAGCCATTTTTATTTATGGTGTGTTTTTGCTTTTTGCCCTTGCCTAGCACTAGAAAGAACGGCATAGGGGTGGATGGAGGTTTGGAATATGCTGCCTAAACCATCATGAAGAGCAGCCACTGCTATCAACTATTGTGAGCCAGACACACCTGGCTGGCTGTGTGCAGGGGCACAGCAAAAGCAGGATGCTAATTTCTTAATGACGTCTCCTACGGGGGCTGCGCTCGGCACTCCCTCAGTGCCCTATTGTACCAGCCGGTGCCGTTTCCGTACTGTGGCACTGCGATATTGGAGCTGCCATTCACATTAAAGAGATGCTTCCTTCAGTCTGTTTCGGGACAGACTTCCAGAATGTGTGGTGCTGAGGGCGGCTTACGGCTGACCACAACCCAGTCACAGACTGAGTGCTCTGTTAAGTACGTTTAATTAGTGATTCTGGGTTCGAGACGATTGTGAGCTATGGACCACCTCTCTTGATGAGAATAATTGCTCTGTGTTTTAGATTGTATGGGATGTACGTCCCCCTCCCCCCAAGTTTAGCAGTGCAGATGGGCTCTTAGCAAGTGCTAACAAGTGTCTGAAAAGCACAGCTGTCACAGGCCTCGGTGCTAAAACACTCACTGTTAATTTATGGTAGGCCATCAGGCTTCAGGGCCAATCAAGGCACATATAGTACAACTCATTATAAATGGGCACAAGGGTGGGGTACACCCTGGACGGGATGCCAGTCCGTCACACGGCACATGGCTGGGGTACACCCTGGACGGGATGCCAGTCCATCACACGGCACATGGCTGGGGTACACCCTGGACGGGATGCCAGTCCGTCACAGGACACGTACACACTAATAGACATACAATGTAGTTAATGTAACAATAATAATAGGATTATTTTTACATGTGTGTCTGATCCAGTAACTCTGGTGGTCAGGTATTCTCTGAGTGGAAGTGCTTATGGACACGTTGAGAAATGCAACTTAAATTTCTTCAGAACCAGGCAAGAAAAACAGGTATTCTGAAAATGGCTTCGGTTAGAAAGATACTGTCACTGCAAATAATGGTGTTAGGAAGAGGGTCCCAGTGACATCAAGCAAGAGGAACCCTTCTGTTATTTAGCATTCCCCCCAGGGTCTTTTTTTGGGGTGGGATAACTTCTGTTCTGTGTGCGTGTCCGCACGTTTTTACTTCTGCCTTGGGACAATATCATCCCGGCGAATGAATTGGCCTCCCAAGCATCAGCATGAGCAAACATCACAGTTGGGTGTTGAATATATAAATATGCAGCTTTTGCAGCCGGCCTTCCCGACTGCCAGCACCAAGAGGCGCTTTGTTAGCAGGGAAAGAGCGATAATTTTTAATCTGGGTTCGCTGATGCGCATATCTGTTGTACCGAATGGAAACTAGGGCTGTGATGAACAATTACCGTGGTGCTCAAGTTCCCTGATTATTCTCCACTTCTGTACATTCAAATGCTTTGAAAATTCAAAAAGGAGAGAAAGACTCTCTTATTGGTTTTTCACTCAGTTAATATCAGCTGGCAGATGGAGGACACAGGGAAGCCCACATGGGGAAGAAAGGATCTGTGAGGGACGTTTTTGCCATTTCGGTCTGACTGGGAATGTTAAATTGTCAGGCTGCATCTGAAAATCTTTGTTTTCCTCTTTTGTTGTCTGCCCACACACTCTCTGCGTTAAGCAATTTGCCTCAGAATGGGCATAATCAGACCTGATTTGCTCTCGATGTTTCCGGGTGTCCATTTGTGAAATGTTAGCAGGTTCTGAAAAGGTCGGAACCCAATGTGCATGTAGGGGCCAACTGGTAACACAGTGAGCAGAATACAGGAACCACAGTGCCGGATACCGACTGGAGGTGAACTCGGAGTAAATTTGAGTTTGAAATCTACTCGACAGTTAGTATTTGTTATGTGTGTGATACACCCTGCAGTGAGGAGTCTATGTGTAACAAGCGTACTCATTCATTTCACCTTGCCCGTCACAGCACACTGACTTCGGTTTTCTTCCTCTGCGGTTCCACCCCATTCTGTTCTCTCATTCTCTCGTGTGCTTCCCGTTGTGGAGACTCATAACAGCTTTCTTTAGTTCTACTCCCCCCGAACCTTTTTGATCTCGTGCCCAAATCGAGCCCCTGCCCTTTCCTGCCATCTCCCTGGGGCAAGTCTCACAATAACAGAACACAACATAAAAGTGCACGAGTGCAGCTACTTCTCTCGCCTCGTCCTGTTTAGTCTCTCTTTCCATATCATTCTTGTAGTCTCTCCTCTGTACACTCAGCCCAGCTGCTTTTGAATAGGACCCAGGTGTCTATGTGGGAGATGCCGTATTTTAGCGTCAAGATGACCTTATAGCACAGGACTAAGAGGTTTGGATGCGGACGTCCAGAGAAGAGGCGAGCCATGAAGTGTAAATAAACTGTCTTAATAAACAAAATGTCTGAAGAACATGGCCTCCTTCTTCTGTCTGTAGTTTTCCCCTGCTGGATCCACAGGATGCCTGCTTTTGTTGTCGTTGGTCCTGGATGCTGCGTGTGTGCTAGACGATGGGCGAGAGATGGAGTGCGGTGATCTATGCTGTGCTACTCATGTGCATTAACTGTGTACGTGCTTTTATGACCATTTCTGTCTGGACAAACCGTGCTTCTCACTGATCCACTGACTGTACCGTTTTGATCCAGCTGAGCTCTTGATTGAACAAACAAACGGCGCTCAATAGCTAATGCTAACGCTAAAGGAAGGCAGATTATTGCAGCCGTTGTCTTCTGCTGCGTTGCATGAACATTGCATTTTAGGGTAACATTGAAGATGGTGAGTGAACAAGTACATATGTACGATGAAGGCGAAACAGAACCATTGAATTCCTCTGTCTGCATTTGGAGAGCTCTTTAATTACATTACACTTTGTTGAGGAATACATATAGTGGTAAAATGAAATGTCAAGATATTTCCATTATTTTCGTACGTTTAATAGTCCTCAAAAACAAAGTATATTGTTCTTTGTTCAAAATTCATACTGAATATTTGTAAATGCTTGAAAATTTTACTGAATGTAGTTGGAACTGAATTCTAATTAAGGTACTCTAATTATAGTGGTATAGTAAATTTATTGTTTAGTGTATCAATAAGATAATGTGTTTATACGAATCACTCAGAGCTGCAGCCATGTTTAAAAGTGCTATGAAATATTACCTTCTAAACTTGTGGAATCCAGTTAATGAATTCATTAACTGAGGTTAACGAGCACCGGAAAGCTTGCTTTTGCTCATCTGCAGCAAACGTTAGTCTGACAAGGTGATATTATGGATTGACTGTTGTCATAATTATTTGCTGTTTAATTGCTGTTCTCTTGCTGCTGTTTCTGCTAAGGAGATGCCTGTTATGGGTTTAGGCCTACCCTGCCTTCAGAAAGCACTAGAAATAAAAATGATGCTTTTTCAGTTCCAGCACGATGAGATTTGCTAGATGAATTCCCGTTTGTAAGGCTCAGACATCACAGCAAGTTTTATCTCCAGCTGTATCCTGCAGCCTTGTGAAACCTCGCCTAATCTGGACGTGACCCCTGCACTGCGGCTCCGTCAAGCCAGCGCTGCCATCTAATCTACCGCTTCTGCCTTGACGTAAATAGGGCTCCCTTATGACAGCGCTTAGAGCTCCAGCTGTGCCGAGACCGCAGTTCGGCTTTGCCAGATTTTGAGATCAGCAAACCATCACCGGAAAGAAGCTCTAAAAGCAGTGTTATTGTACACATCACGACGTTATCGATTCAGTTAGAATTTTCACTCTTTTACGTGTAACATACTGTTATCAGTTTACCGAGGGAATTCTTACCACTTTTTATGGGACTTTTAGACGGCTCTAGTATGGGATTTCGTTCCCCTAGACCGAGTGAATGTTTCACACTCCCACATACAGAGCTGTCTAATTTCAGTCCTAGATGCCATGGGGCTAAATCCTGAGTCACTGGTACAGCACCAGGACCTGAAGCATCTCCTTAGAGGACTGTTTATTTTTTTGTCCACCAGGTAACATGTTTTCCATTACAGAGCTGCCTTTTTCATCCAGACTGACATCCCCATCTCCAATTCTCTGTACTGTTTGTATGGCAGATATTTTTCCTGGAGACATTGTTTGCCAAGATGCATGACACCAAGCCTCTTGTTGGCAGTCAGCATGCATAAGTTTTGATCGAGTCTCCTTGTGCACCATGGCACGCGGTCGGATTTCAAGGTCAGTGGCTGCTGATGCCCTCAGCCAGGCGAGAAAGGGGTGGCCTGACCGCTGACGACACCATAAGTCACAAGCCAACAGCTTGGCTGTCTGTTTTTCCGTGACAGTGCAAGGGGGACGTTCATTGCAAGCCCCAGCCTTCTCTGGCTGGATCAAATGGCCACGTGCCACATGGGTAAATAAGTTCAGTGACACTGAGCCCTCGATTGAGACGATGCCCCGCGGGATTTCTTTTTGGGAATGTATTGCAAGTATCATTCTGGTACAAAAATGCTGGCGCGGGATGGCGAATCCCATGGGGAAACCGCAGACTCTAATGTTTAAGGAGCACCGCTTTGAAACTTGCTTTGAAATGATTGATGAGCCCAAGGTGTTGTCAGACTCTTATGGGACTGTCAGAGGAGAGAAACAGACAGTGAATTTAAATAGAGTTTAAGCACACAGGTCTAGTTTTGCTGGTTTGGGTTGATTGTGACTAAGGGGATAAATTAAAGCGTGGCACTTATTCAAATGTGTAGTTTACTTATCCTTCAAATTATACCAATCAGAATGGGGTGCAATTCTCTTTCTTCATCAGCCTTAACGGTCAATTCCTAACAACCCGGGTTAGGGATTTGGCGATAGTGTCTGTGCTTCTGAAAGTTAGAAGTTACCAATCGTCTGACCAAATTTCTTCTGCGGTTCCTCACAGGCTTGGCTCTGTTTCATCGGTACAGCATGCCTCTGATTGTCTGAAACAGATATAAGGTTGAGACACCAAGGGAGTGGTGGCCATTTGGAATGGAACTTTAGTTTCAGGTGACAGTTGTGTTAATTCCACTGCATGATTTATTCCCAGTTGATACTTTGAAGGGTGAAACTCACGTCCGAAAGAAATTGCGCCAGAAATCATCAAGAGGACGGTGTTGGACTTACATTAGTTATACCCCCTCTGGGGTCAGTAATCAGACTACTGGATCTCCAGCCTTAGGCCTTGGTTGGCTACAGACATGGTCAAGGTCAGTGGACACAGGTTTTAAACTAAGAGTGCTCAGGTTCAAGGCAATTTATGGCCCTGAGAGCCAGTGTTCATCATGGAGAATTTATTCTCCAGAAGCACTTGCTTACAAACGGAGGAACGGCTATGCTGAGAAGCATGGGCAGTTGGGACAGTAGTGGGAAGAAAGGTGAACGCGGCGTAGTGCAAGAATTTTAATAAGCTTTGTTAATCCAATCATGTGAAGGAGGACATGAAACATCTATTTTTATCTACATTTTCATGTTCGCTTCAGATGTTAACAACGTGATGAGAAATACACCTGTGTGACAGAGAGGCACCTTGACAAAGGCTGATCATGTCAGTGTTTTCTGCACATGTGAATTGATGAAATGCGTTAGTGTCAATGAGTGTGAGTTGACCGTGGTAGGAGTTCAAATGGACATGAGGAACCCAAAAGGGGAAGAAGTGGAGAACGTAGGGCACTGGGCCTGAGGAACGCTGGTGATCATATGAGGAAGCCGTGCACATCCTTCATTTACATACCACTCATCTTCCCGTGACCGTCAGCCGTCTCTTCTCCTGTGTGTTCAGCCTTTCTGCATCTTCTGCCATGGTGCCGGGTCGGTTTGCAAAATCACACTCTGTCATCGCACTGCCTAATTACTTCCTGCTGAATCTGTTGTGGGGTCGAGCTGAGAATTTACTTGGTTAACTAGTCTCTTTCCACCTGGCGTTCGTGTTCTGTTACGTGACGATGGCAACAAGCTGCCCAATGCTGACTCAGTATGGGTGTCTGGCATGGGACACTTGCATCCCTGGACAAGTCGTGTAAACATACATTCTTAAGTTGTGTTGTTTTGGTTTTTATCACTGCTATCTCCAGACGCGCATCATGGAGAACTGCTGACATATGGTGAAACACAGTGGTGTTTCCGTGTCCCCCAGAGGATGCTGGGATAACCAGATCTGACAACTACTTTATTCAAAATAGAAAGATTATGAGATGCAGTATCAAATGGTGCCCTGTGTTACCTGGAATAGGTTCCAGGCCCCCTCCTGCCCCCAACCCCGACCGGGATGAAAAGCCTTTTCTATAGCCTGGTTGGTATGTATACTTCATTGGAGCCAACTGGGGGCTGGAATTGCGGATGTATTGAGACTAACTTAATGAAATCTGCTCTTTTGCAGGGCTGAGAAGAGCAGAAATGCAGCGTGTGTGAGTGCAGCCAGCAATGGCGTACAGGGAGAGGCCTGGGACCGGTGGAGACCGTAGGGCCAGGCCCCGCTCGGAGCAGTCGGATGAGGGGTCCCAAAACGCTGAGGCGGGGTCACCCCAGCGCCTATACTGTGGTGCCAGGGGGTCTGACACAAAGAGCAGCCGCACACAAGCGGCCCAACGCGCTCGTGCTGATAGTGCCGAGGAGGACGCCGCTGCCTCAGCCAGTCTGAGTGGCCACACCCATGCCAACTTCCACGTCTCCAATGAGAGCGCCGATGAGGACTCCAGCTCTGACTATGTGAACAATACATCAGAGGAAGAGGAGTATGATGAAGGGCTGCCTGAAGATGAGGAGGGTGTGACTTACTACATCCGCTACTGTCCTGAGGATGACGCCTACTTGGATGGAGTAGACGGCGCGGAGGAGGACTACGGCAGCGCCCCCCCAGAGCAGCCCCCTGACACTGGAGGATGTCGAGAGCCCCTGGAGGAGATGGTGGAGTCGCGAGGACAAGGCGCAGTAGCGGAACATGACTCTGTGGGTTCCAGGTGCAACAGCCTCACTCCAGCGACATCCCGTAGCCATCCAACGTCTGGGGATGAGAGAGAGGCCAAGGAGGGAGGGACGGAAACCGAATGCTGCACAGACAGAGAGGATGGAGGGCAGGAGAAGGTGCCAGATGCATGGGCCCCCCGTAGTCAAGAGGACACTGGGAATACAGGTCATCCCTTGCGTCGCAGCCACCAGGGGGCGGCGGCACCCGACGAGCACGTCGACCACATGGTAGCTGACCTCAAGATGAACGTGAGCGGACCCGGCACCGACTGCACCCCCGAGCAGCCGGCTGCCGCTGAACTCGCACCCTGCCCTGCTCCCCGCGTGCCCCGGTGCCACGAGGGACGCCCCCGATCGCTTAACATCCCTTCTGTCCGGATGAACCACCCGGAGCTCCAAGAGGGCTTTGCGGTGCACGGCCACACGGCAGAGGAAAGGCTGCAGTGGGTGCAGGAGCAGCTACAGGTGAGGAGGCAATCATATAAAACCATTGTTACCCCTTAAAACAGGGGTGGACAAATCTGGTCCTCGGGGGCCGCTGTGGGTGCAGGTTTTTGTTTCAGCCAGTTCCTGCTTTTACGTAAACCCCTATCATTTAATCATGCCCTCCATCATTCCATATTTACTGTGTCAATCAGCATATTCTCAGTAGGATTTAGTTACCTTTTAAAGATCTTTTTAATGTGTAACATGTTGTGATATTGCTTCTTAACATTTATTACTCATATATCTTGATTTCTTGTTAATTGTCATAACAGTGGAAACACATTAGGTCATTGGTGCTCTTTAGGGCCTAATGAGCAGCAGTGACCTATGGTGTGTATCCAATACTGTGATAATTAGCAATTCACACAGACTAGAAAGAAACTGCAAGTAATACCTTTCTTATTGAACTAACTTAATGTTCTTTGACAAACTCTGGAGAGTCAAACGCCCTTTCGGTCTGTTATTGATTGACACAGTAAATGTAGAATCCTGAAAACATGGGCATGATTAAAAGAGATAGGGGTTCGCTTTAAAACAGGAATTGGCTAGAACAAAAACCTGCACCCACAGCGGCCCCCCAGGACCGGAGTTGCCCACCCCTGCCTTAAAAGCATGTCAAAGACAACAGCAGACTAGGGTGATGGGTTTGCACAGTGTGGCCCTCTACAGGTTACACGGGGTTGCACAGTTGTCAGGCTGCAATTTAAAGTGTTCAAGTTTATAGAGCAATATAGCAGGAGCTTTTCTGTGGAATGTTACAGTATCACATTTGGCCCCCTATGTATGAACTGACACAATTCAAGTGCCTTAGGGGTATGGGGCTCCAGCAGGATCCTGCTTGGGAATTTGAAGCCCCTTTCAGGTTACATATACGGTATGTAGAATGGCCACCTTTACAGTGACAGATCCACATGACGATGGTGGAAAAATAACTGCCATCCCCAGGCTGTCGTTACTCCCAGCATGCCATGAATAACGACAAGCCCTGTTCTAGCCCATTAGTCATTGAAATCGGCTGAGCAATTAAAGGCTTGAATGAAATGATGGATTGATCAGTGTAATTAGGGTTGGAGTTAACATCAGAGGCGGACAATGTCAGCTCAAAGACGGCATGCAAGTCGGTGGCATTTTTAGAATGACACTGAGTGGCCTCTTTTCCACATGAGAGCACAGGAAGGGGCAGACTGGATGCCTGTTCTGCCCCGGTTGTCGTCCTTGTGCATGCGAGAACCCTCTGCTGGTACCCCGAGAAGAATAGTCTGTTAAAGCACAAATTACAGGCACACTTGTGATCAGAAAAATAAAAAAATCTTGGTCTTGGATAACAGCACCTACAGGTGAGTAGTTACGGCTACGTAAAGAATGGTCGTACAACATAGATTGTTTTTCTAGGCTCTAAATGTCTGAGTCTAGTCGACGAGCCATTGGGACACAAGCAGATGGCCCTGTGCAGACAATAAGGGGCAAAAGTGGGGAAAAGTGCTCTGCTCTTTAGGAGTTGTACTATAATTAAGTCTTTTGTTGAACAGCCTCTGTGAACTGGCCTGCAACAGAGTAATCCAGTCGAGGCACACAATCGGTAATATCATGACCAAGGCATGAGGCAGTCAGCAGCATAATAAGACACAGAGCAGGCAACATGTTTAATTACAGGCAGTGTTACCCTGGAATCTCACTAATTTCTGTGTTGTCATCGCAATCCACCAATTAGGCTTCAGGACAGCCAAAATGGGTACACAAAAAATAGACACAAGGATAGTTGAAGTAAAAATTTGACATGCACCTAGGGTAAAGATTTTCAAACTCAGTGCTTCACAGCTCCACAAATGTCATGTTAGCATGCATTTTCTGTGTGAAGTCAATCTGGGTATGTACTTCTGTAAGACGTCGTGTGAACACACGAGAGATCCATTTCTTTCTTTACGTAGCAGATTTTCAGTGGGTCAGAAGTTTTCATGCACCAATCTGAATGCCACTTTGTACCATGTGGAAGATTCCAGAAAATGATTGAATGTCTTTAGAAGCCTCTGATTGCCAAATCGTCTTATTTATGAGTTAATTACCTAATAAAGTAATCAGGATATTTACATCAACTGCCACGTAAATTTATAGTTGAGTATCGTATAAGAAGTTAAACTAAACAGACTTTATTCAACATTCGGTAATGGTTTGTTCGGTCTTAAGCAAAATACTTTCATTGTAATGTACTGTTTGATTCAGCTTCAGTTAAAGTTGAATTCATTTTTTAAAGTTAAACTGGTCCTTTGGATTTTTTTCAAGTAAAGCAAATATCTTGGTTTAACCCAACGAATTTTTTTTTTTTTTTTTTTAAAAAGATGACATTACAGTGCTTGCGTTATAAAACATTGCTGCATTGCAATAAAATTCACGAGAACAATAACCGTCATTTAAACCACTAACCTTTAAGTGACATAAAACACAACCATTGTAAATGCGAGGTGGTACATGAGCGTTCAGAAATCAAAGTGTCCACTGTGGACCCAGCTGTGATTAACCCCCGTGGTGGCATTATGTGTAAGTCCAGCTCCTGGCCTTAGCGCCACCTCACTCACACGCACTGATTTTCATGCACACAGGCAAACACCCCAAAATGTGCAGCCTCCTACGCAGGGGTAAATGATAATCATAAAAAATTACAGATCTTATACATAAGCTTCAAAGGGGTTGGTTGAATTTTAAAAAAATAACTAAGTAGCAAAAATAACTCTAAATGGGTATGTGGCATTCACTCCGGCTGTGTGCTTTTCAGCACCTGGACTTTCTGGTTCCATTAAGGCCTTTTGAAACACCTCAAGCATGTATTTCAGACTATAAGGGAAGGCCAGTATCTGGCCTGGCTCCATGGTACATGCTTTCCAAGTCTCGAACTTTTTCCACAGCCTCAATAACAACCCTGATGCCTGCATGGAGGCCATGGCATCAGCCTCCACAGATTTTATCACATGTTTCCCAAGGTCAGCATGATTAATACCCTAACACTTATACACAAACAAAATACAATGGCCACCGTCGGCAGGGGCTGCTCCCCACTAATGAGCACACTCAGGGTAAGATCAGTTTTAACACCTCTCATTTTTTTGTGTGTAGGTTTTCTCCTTTCTCTTCGAGAAGCACTTAAGTATGGAAAGCATATTTTAATCCCAGACATGATGAGGTCATTATCCAGGACAAAGATGGTCTGCTCACATTCATAAAAGTGAAAAGTGGTATTTTATATTCTGCTCTAAATTTTGAAGTGAGTGCAAGTCCAATATGTTTACACATTGAAGTTGTGGTGTAATCTTTGGCAGTTACATTCTATCAGCTGCAGAGATTAAAACGCGGTGAGTCTTAATTGTAATGCCATGGTCTTTGGTGGTGATATGCACAGTGACATCGAAGTTCTCCACACTCAGCTTAGAATTCAGCCTTACAGTGCTGTGACTTTTCACCCAGTTTTAGACAAAAAAAAATTTGCCGAGGTAGAAAGGAGTCAGTTTAGGTGAGATTCTAATCAGGCCTGATTTCAGCTAAATTTTCATGGTTGTGGTTGCTGATTGATCATCCGCAGGGTGTTTATGGTTAAGTAATTTTAAATTGTAATAATTCAGATTTCCAATGTGTGTTTGCTGCTTGCAGTACCTGGAGAACAGGGTTTTTTATTATTGTATTTTCTGAGTTACTGTCATACCACAGATTGGTTTAAATGTGCTGGTTTTACCTTGTTGAGAGACACACACTGTCTCGGTGGAATGAAACCTCGATGATAGTCCAGCAAAGTTGGCCAACATCTGTGGAATATGGCAAGTCCTCTGTCTCTGAGTCACGGGTTGGAGCTGTATAATCCTCTGGACAAATGTCTAGATAATAAAGGACTACCAGGCCTTGGTGTCTGTGGTCCTGCTAAACAGAAAAACATGATACGATTCAGTGAAGACAGCACACCATTGTGTTCTATTTGATATGTCATTAATTAAACTGATTAATTGTTAATAAACAGTCCGGATTGGGATGTAATTTTGCTGGGAGGACTGAAGGAACTGACATGGCATCTAGGGTGTACCTCAGCCTTAGGCCTTATTGCTGGAGATGGTCTCCAGGGAACCTGACGATCCTGACTAGGGTAAGTGGTTAGAAGATGGATGGATGGAAGTATAATTGTTCTGGTGTTGCCTATTAATTAGGAACAAGATGGTTCATATCGAATTGGTTCTGGTTAATATTTTCTAGGAGCCTGTCGGACAGGTGGAGAGTGGGATGGGGGAGCAGCAGTCTTGCCAACATGCTTGTTTACTCAGGAGTTGTTTTTGGCTAGAATGGAGATTGCTGCTGATGGCTGCCTCTGCAAGTCTGACCACATGTTGCGTTTTTCCCCAGAACAAGCAGGTGTGGTGTCAGAGCAGAGAGTGGACAATGCCATGAGTTTCAGCGGTAGCCCTCCACAGCATTACCTAATTTTTTTTGATTCTTCTGCCAGCCACCATTAATGCCAAGGTCTACAAAGGTCATCTCATCCCCTTGAGTATTTTGACATATGGGGCTGAAGATGAGTGATTAGTGTACAGAGAGTGAAGTTTAGCAGACAGTGCAAAGTCTTCTGGGCCAAGGCAGTCTGGAAGGTGACACGCCCAACCACGCCCAGTGCCACTGGTCAGTCTGGAAGTTACAGATCTGCCGGGGGGTGGAGCCAGATATGTGTTCACCTGGAACAGTCTGCTAAATTCCTGGATTATTGTGTTGAATGCAGAGCTGAAATCCTCCATTTGCTTCCTCGAGTACCTGGGGAAAACAGATGTTGCAGGACATGGTGAATACTCAGCTGTATCATTCATTGACCTTTTGGCCAGATATGGCCATGGAGAGCTGAGAGTCTATAAGGTAGAATAGAAGGAAGTGATTTCAGTGGACTATAAATGTTTTCATTATAAACATTTGGAGTGCAGCCAGTACAGTCTTTGCCGCAGGTTAATTTGATAGCAGGCAGGCTAGAACAGTGATCCCCAGGCTGAGTGGTTGGACAGCACAGTGTTTTTGGTTACAGTAGGGCAGACCAGTACAAACTGAGCTGTTTTCTTGTAGGTTGTCTTCATATAGACCTTATGGACCTTCTGTCCTTTAAGAAGGGAGGCATCAGTGAGTTTCCATGGCTGTCAGCTGTTGGGATTGTGTGTGTGGGCGGGAGTTCGATTAAAGGTCATAAAGAAATCTGTGTGTGATTTTGGGGTATGGGATTTGTTAGGCTTCTGGTGGTTCAGAGTGCTTGGTGTTTAGATGGATGCTTTATTAATCGCTTTCTAATAAAGTATCTGTTGACTGTTTCAAACATACGGCCAAAGGTCTCTGGTCAGAGAGCGTTCTTACTTTTCGGTACTCGGTCCTGTATGCTGCAGGATTCCATGGCCCTTGGTGAAGCGTTTTCTTTGACACGTTACAGTGGTCCTTGCAGGCAACACAGACCTATTTGCAGAAACTCATGTGGGAGGTGTCAGTATAATTAATCTCTTCAGTATTATGCACCAGCATCCCAGACACTTGAATCCAAACAGTCTTTCAGCTAGTTGGCACCTCAGGGTGTATTTCTGAGCATCCTTCCTAACTGGTTTTCCTAGTCTTTTTTTTTTTTTTTTTTTCTTCCCTCTTCTCTGTGTTTAATTACTGCACACGTGTTCCTCAGAGTCTCTGTCTAGCACCTTTAGTGTGCTGTCACAGTAATCCAGAATCATTCTGTCTGCTTAAACTGTTGACCAGCTGCTTGTATTCAGACAGCTCAGTTTTTAGGTTGGTGTGATTAAAATTGCACGCAATGGTAATAATGGGGGGGGCTTTAGGGGACTTATTTTCAGAATGCATAATTTCATCAGCCAGCAGCTGTTCTGTGGTGCGTACATGCACGGAAGGGGCGAGTGTATTTCTGAGCACATGGTAGACTAGAGGTGATCTGGCTTAGTAGGCACCACTGCTGCCTCACACCTCCAGGGTTGGGGGTTCGACTCTCGTGTTCTCTGCTCTTCCCATGTTGCATAGGTTTTTTTTTTTTTTTTTTCTCCCCCCCTGGTTCTCTGGTTTCCTCTCACAGTCCAAAAAAGTGAAGCTGGGCTAATTGGAGTCTAAAAATTGCCTGTAGTGTATGATTGTGTGTGTGCCTTGTGATGGACTGGCAGCCCATCCCGGCTGGTCCCCAGCCTTGTGCCCTGTGATGGACTGGCATCACATCCCGGCTGGTCCCCAGCCTTGTGCCCTGTGATGGACTGGCATCACATCCCGGCTGGTCCCCAGCCTTGTGCCCTGTACTGCTTAGAATAGAGTCCAGGCAGAAATGACTGATACAAGAATATGCCTTGTAGAACAGCTTAAAGAGTATGTGCAGTGATTACAGTTTGACAACACGTTTAGCTCTGCTTTATTTGTTGCAGAATACTGACGCGAGAAAGTAGTTATTTTTATAGATAATTTTTTTTGATTGCTCATTGAATACAGGGAAGTGAATGGAGCCTTTGTCTTATGTGCACAAAACATTTGGTACCCACACCATGCCTGATGCATGTCTGCTTGACTTTAAACATCCCCCTGCAACAGTAAATTCCTCCAGAATATTCCTGAGGCTGAGCATACTAATCACCAGCTGATCTGACAGAAACAACAAATGTATTATGAAATAACCAGAATATTTTGCCAGCGTCCTTGGGCACGCATTTAGTAGTCTCTGAGCAGCAGATGATACTGTGGTTAAGGCACTGGACTGTGGAAAGAAACCACAACACCGGGTTTGAACCCAGACAATATGGAATATACCAACTTCACACACCGGAAGCCAAATTCGAACCACTGGCCTTGGATGTGTGAGGCAACAGTGTGACCAGCTGTTACTAAATTAATCGTGCAATGCCTGGCCTGTGGTACCAGGATCTTGTAGATATTTATATATCATATAACATAAAGAACTCTTTAAGTGTGGCTGCTGTCAACGAGTAGGACCTTCACCCAGGCCTTTCCAGACGTACCACTGGCCTCATCTTCCTCCCTCTCACCTGACTTTGGTTCCTCGCAGGTGGCCAGCGGCACAGAGCAGCCCAGCAAGCAGCAGCAACATCGCTCTGACCTGAACAGGGCTCTGGAGAATAACAATGCTTCCGAGGTGAGCGCCGATAAACAGCGCCCCCTACCCGGAGGAGGACTGCCGTGCTTCCTATGAGTCATGTACATGTTACACATTAAAGTCGCTTAAAAATCACCCATTTGATATCCTGTTCTCATGCTGTTGATTGGAACATTTAGTCATTCTGAAACATGACCATACATATGTGAATGGGGTAAGTGTTACACAATCTTTATGCAGATATGCTTTAGCATACAAACGTACAACACCAGAATAAACAAGTACACAGTACGGGTATAGCAATAAGTTGAAATCATAGTGCTTAAAAAATAATTGCAAGAGGCAAAAAAAAAATACATCTTCAAGTTATTTTTTGAATGTTTAATTTCACCTCCTTAACAGATCCTTGTGAGTGCAAAACCTACACCTCATTTTCTGCTTTCCGCAAGCCTGACACTTACTGAGTGCGACGTTATGTAAGCAGTGTTAAAATCTTCATTTGTGATTGCGCTGCGATTCTGGCTGCTTATTCAGAGTGTTAGCTTTCTCTTCTATTTAGATTCAACCTGTACCGCGATGCTCGTGTTTAAAAGGCCGTTTCACAAGTGAGAGGGCTGACAGTCGTTCTGCGTTTTTAGCAGAGAGCTTGAGGCGAGTGGGAGTACCTGAGATATACTCATGCCTCTGTAGCCACGGGGAAGTGTGATTCTAGCCGGCGTGCCGGCCTGCTGCTTTAACCTGTGCCTGTGTTTTTCAGCCAACCAGGAAGAGTGCCTCCTTCCCCAGCTTCGTGGATGGTGAGTCAATGCCTTTCTCTCCCCATCTGTCTGCTAATAAGTGAGGTTATGAACCTTCTCAAAGGAAAGACACTGGGAGGAGCTCGTTTTTCGGCAATAGAGATTTAGACTCCGTCTTGGGTACAGGAACGGCTTTTGTCTAGTGGTAGAATTGCCAGGGCTGTCGGTGTTTGGTATTCCAGGGCCGTTAATGGATAGCTGTTCTCTTTGTACGGCACGCCTGCAGAGAATTCGCATAGCAAAATATCGAGTGACAGTGATGGGTTGTAAGCACTAATGAGGAATAAGGGGGGCTTTTATTGGTGATACCAGGGCTGTCTGATGTGCTTGAGGTTGCTGTGGGAGGAACGGCCTGTTGTGTGGTCAGCTTACCTGCCTGCTTGCCAAAAGGCACAGCTCGCGGCAGGTGGGACAGCAGACCTCGGAGCGCGAATCTGTGCGAGGAGTAGTCTAGACAGCATCTGTGGTCTGAGATTTAAACCAGTAACTGCTCCAGACTCAACGTCTGCCACATGGGGGTGAGCCCAGTGCCAGACCCAGTCCTACTCTACAGTGGACAGTGTGGTGCTCATCCCATCTCGCTGTGCGAGTATGGAAGAGGAAACAGAAACCTGTTTTCCGAGGCGGTGTTAGGGTTAGGCGGTGATCCAGCCTGTTTTCGGAGGAGGTGTTAGAGTTAGGCGGTGATCCAGCCTGTTTTCGGAGGAGGTGTTAGGGTTAGGCGGTGATCCAGCCTGTTTTCGGAGGAGGTGTTAGGGTTAGGCGGTGATCCAGCCTGTTTTCGGAGGAGGTGTTAGGGTTAGGCGGTGATCCAGCCTGTTTTCGGAGGAGGTG
>JAACJT020023333.1:0-23608 GCA_009936485.2 Gymnarchus niloticus | reverse complement strand
TTCTGTGCACTGAATAACCTAGGTAATAAAGGTATTTGCTGTCTCTAGACTCCAAGTTGACTGTTTTTCCACCACAATGATATACTTGGCCATATAGTTATGAATGAAGATGGAGTACGGCACACAGGGAACCCTTTACTGACAATCAGAGAGGTTGAGGTTTTATTCCCGGTCTTTACCACTCGGGATCTCTCTATCAGAAAGTCAAGGATGGAGTTACTGAAGCCCAGTTCCCTAAGTTTGTCCACTAGTTTGTCTGACATAATGGTACTAAAGCCTGACCTGAAGTTGATGAATAGCATTGGGGAATTTGTGTTCCTCTTGTCCAGGAGTTTAACGTGGTGTGAAGAGCCAGAGATACAACATCATCAGTTTAGAGAGTCTGGAATGGCTCTTTCGATGTGTCACATGACCAGTTTACCAATACACTTTGTGATCAATGAGGTTCTTTCCATAAGCCAGTGGTCATTCAGAAAGGACTACTTTGATGTTTTCAGCAGTCGCGCCAAGGGACAGCAGAATGAGACAGAGAGTGTAAACATTTCAGACAAAAAAGGGGTCACTTGTGCTCCGCAAATTTCTAAAACACAATAATGTATGTCATCAGGGCTAGAAGTTTGCCAGCTTTTACTTTGCTGAAAATCCTCCTCACATCCTGTTCAGAGTTACAGCACATATTCCCCTGGTTCACTGTTTTTGGTGCATAGTCTGAGCCTCAGACTTTGCATGAGAATTATTCAGCTTATCGGGTAGCATGACATGAAAAGTATTACTTGACACCTCTGTCCTTTATAGTTGGTCCTGGACTGCAGGCCTTACAATCGGCAACTTGCTCTGCCATCCCCATGTTGTATTTATAGCCTGTCTTTGTAGCCTTTTAAGAAAACCTCTTGATTATTTATGTTCAGTGTTCGGTGCTTCAGGTCAAATAAAGGACCCTGCACCCCAGTGGATGTGACGAAACTGATTTCAAATACACCATGATCATTGAACTAGAGAGCTTGGCACCTTGCGTTAAATAATTGAATTGCTTGAAACAAAAAGGCAATTTTAAGCAGAATGAGGTATTTAAATGAATTTTTTTCTGTATTAATGAAATTCAAAGAGAGTTATTATTAATAAATATATTAAGCAATGTGAACCATGGAACTAAACAATGCTTTTTAAAGTTTAACACCATACATTTTCAAGCGACAGGAAGAAGCCCAGGGATGTGTGAAATAAACTGAAAGAGTGCTTCTCCCACAGATGTATAACCTGAATTTTGACAGCTGAAGTCCCAGGCAGTTCCTCTGCTTTAGTACCATTGAAGAAGGTACAATTCCCAAATTTCTTAAATGAAATTTCTTATTATATACAAGGATTAAAAGATGAGCTATTGATTTCTAACCGGTGATTTGCATATTTCCATTTGACTTGTGTCCAAATACATGCCGTATTACCTGTGTTCTGGACTACAGAAGTACTGCACAAAAAAAGAATTTGCCAGGAACTTCTGATGCATTTCTATATTTTTTCTCCTGCTAATTATGTTGAATTGTGATACATTTGTGCATCTTTGAGGCAGAATAAGCCTAGTTATTGTAATGATACACTGGATGGATCCCAGTGCAGAGACCAGCGTTTAATCAGAGGTTAAAAAACAGACAAGGACAGAGCCAGGACGGAGAAAAAGATTTCCCAAAACCGAAGAGGCGTCCCAGAGACATAGTCATAATCACAGGCAATACAGTCAGAATCCAGACTGATCAAATCTGAGACGAGAGGCAAGAACCATACACAGGTAAGCAATGACAGTGGATGATAGTGCTCAGTAGTGATGACACACACTACCTCACAACTAGCCTGTGGTGTGCGTGAGGCCCTATGTAGCACTTCTAATGCTGTCGAGGTCTTCGAACTCCAAGGAGAGGTTATCTGTGCTGAGCCAGGAGCGGCTGGCTGGCTGTGAGGGTGACGGTTATGTCTTTGTGGTCACTCTGCCTAGGCTTAATTGTCCAAGTCACCAAAGTCAAGTCATTTTTAAAGTCTGTTGAAATGAAACTGCAAATTCATAAAGGAAAAATCTTCAGAAATGAAAAAGATAATGTAGATTTGAGTGTCTAATTTCGTAACAGCTACAGTATACAGTCGTAGTGATGCGGTCTTTAGCTGGTCTGATAAAAAACAGCCACACAGAGGCAAAAACCAAAAATTTGTCTTTTTTTTATTAAAAAGGAACACAGGTGTTCAGTTAAAAACTTATATATGGTACATTTTTTAAATACACACTGAGTAGTCAGTTTATTAGATACTCCTGCTTACTAAAGTAAACAGTAGATAATGTAGCTTCAACTTAATGTATACAGTCATAATGATTCAGAATACTGTAGGATCCAATAGCAGAATCAGACAGTTTAATCGGAGTCAAAACAGGCAGGGTCAAAACCAGAACAGGCAGGATTTCCAAAAGCCAGTGGTTCTTCCAAAACATAGTCAAAACAGGCAGGGTCAAAACCAGAACAGGCAGGATTTCCAAAAGCCAGTGGTTCTTCCAAAACATAGTCGAAACAGGCAGGGTCAAAACCAGAACAGGCAGGATTTCCAAAAGCCAGTGGTTCTTCCAAAACATAGTCAAAACAGGCAGGGTCAAAACCAGAACAGGCAGGATTTCCAAAAGCCAGTGGTTCTTCCAAAACATAGTCGAAACAGGCAGGGTCAAAACCAGAACAGGCAGGATTTCCAAAAGCCAGGGGAGCATAGAAAACATAGTCGTGGTCACAGGCAGTAGATCAATTCCAAGGCAGCAATAGACACAGCAAACAGAACCAAACAGGAAGCAGAAGTCAAACTATCAGGGTCATACATTGGCAGACTACTAGCAATTCAGGAATGCTTAATAATGGTCTTAGAAACACAATACCTCATAAGGAGGCAACTAAACAGCAGGGCTTATATAAGGGATGAACAAGGCATGGCTGGAAGCTACTAGATGATAATTAAAAAGGTACAGTTGGTTAGTATCCAGGGGATGATGAACAGGAGTAAGTTGGGTGTGGCAGGTCAGATGTAGACTGGCTTGGTGTGGGTGTGACAGCAGTATACAGAGAGGATCAAGGCGTTTGGGGACTGTTCCACCCGGCCTGCTCCAGAAGATATTGCACATGTTGTGACTGTCCAGTTGACTGGGTGTATTGCATTGGTGAGATTCCTGTTGGACTTTGTGGGATGATACCCTACATTGTAGTGCAGCAGCTGTTTATGGCAATTTGGGCCTCTTTGTGTCGTATTGTTGTGCTTTGCAATAATGAATAGGACTATTCTTGCCAGCCTTGATTTTGATGCTGATCTTCACAGATGCCAGATGCGTTTGTGGTGCTATGGGAGTAAGCTTCTCATAGTCTGAACAGACTGTGTCCAATGCTAAAAAAACACAAGCTGACCGACCCCTGCTGTAAATAAAACACTCAAAGAGCATATCGAAAACGGCGGTCTGATGGGACTGCCAAGCATTCAAGTACCTTCCTAAAAGAGGAAACAAATTGGAGTCATGAGCTTATTTTTACTGAGCAGCTTGCTTTGTTTATAAATGCACTTGTTGTTAACGTTGAAGGATTCTTGCAGCAAGTGGCATAGTGGGTAAGACTGATGTCTCACATCTCCAGGGTTAGAGGGTAATATCCCACCCCTGCTCTGTGTCTGTGTACTTCACATTCTCTCCCTAAGTTTGTGTATTTTATGGGTACTCTCCTCCTGTGGTCCATTGGTATTGATAAATTTCCCATGTGTTTCCACTACAGTAGTGTTAATTGACATCTTGTCCAGGGGTACCCGAACTGTGTGTCTCATTCTGCCTGGAATAGACTCCAGGTTTCACAACAGTTAGATGGACACAGTCCTGTAAACTTTTGGTGAAAAGAAGATCTCCTTAACCATCTTCTTCATAGCCTCCTTCTTCAAAAACAGAATTCCAGGCACATTGTTATATTTTTTTGGTCCAATGTACGTTCAACAGCTTGCAGAGATGCTCATTAAAATTTAACATTTTGGATTTATAGTGTATGTCATGTTTTTGTTAACTTATCCAATTATGGTCATGGTAAAGCAGATCCAACCTGATATATAAGTGCTATCGTCATCATTTCAATTTGACTTACAGCAGAGTATGAAAAGGATGCCAAACACCAATGGCCAATCAGAGCATTGGGTTACATTATGCTAAAGTCTTAAGATTGTGAGAGGACACCAAAATCCCCAGAGGATATCTGAAAATCTGTGGTCAGAACCAGACCTTTAGCTTTGGCTGACACTGTAGACAACCTGCTGAGTCATTGTTCCTCCACCCTAGTGAATTCATTGAGAGCAAACTGTACTGATGAACTGAAAAATGACTGAAAGGTCTCTCAAATAATGACAATTAAAACTTTTTAACAATCCCACTGGTGTGATGATTTGACAGCTTTCACTGACTAAGTTGGTATATCCATGATCCTCGACCCACATGTACTCATACTTGATTGCCAGTCTTGTGGATAATTTAACATAGATTGACATTAATAAGCTAAAAATGTCTTCATAAATCTTTTTTCCTTCCACTTGTTTGCACTGCTATGATTTGCTTCAAGCCTCCATAATCCAGCCTGCCAGAAAAGATATGGTACATCATTGTCACCGAGCCAATTTACATATAAACATTAAATAGACTTTAAGTTTTTAACTTTTAAAAACTTACCGTACATGTGGTTTCTTTAATATTTTTTTCAGAATTCTGTTTTCCTAAAGCTACACATAACTAATACAAAATTTTGGAAGATTATTAATATAGCTGCTAAATTTTTGAATAAAGTTATTTTTGATGTATATATGATACATACAGTATTGTGTAATTTGCAAAGTCACTCTATCCAGGGGGAGCCCCAGCTCTGAGCACTGTGTTCCCTGGGACAGTCTCCTGGCATCCTACAAGCATAACAAGAATCAGCAGTTAGAAGATGGAAGGAGGCAAGCAAACAAGCGTTCTTTTTTTCCATCCATATGGTTGGATGATCCCTTTTAAGCAGGCGTGGATCCAGGTGGACGAGATGGAGAATCGCCCAGGATGGCATTGGTCAGGAGGCGGCACAGAATTTTCTCTTAGAGTAATTACATGTTACTTATGAGGTTTTTTTTGTGGGGGTGGTTTGGTCCAGAGTGGTAAGTAAGCCAGAAATGCCACCGCTTTTAAGGTTATCCTACTCTCGCAAGAACATGTACAGTAAATCATTAAAACCACGTGAAATTTTTCTAAATGTCAGAGAGCACAGGTTTCTGGTCTCTAGTCTTTACATTAAATACCAGCATCAACTTATTCTATCACTTTTGTCCTAATTTCAGTATCAGAATGAAGGCACAGAGTTAGGTCATTTATGGTTAGGTGGACTTGGTGAATATGCTATGAAAAATGTTCCCATGCTGATAGGATCAAATTTAGAATGTTTAAGAATTGCGCTTCCTAATTTCATGTGCACTCTTTTGATCAATATGGATATTCCTTTGTAAAGTTGTTTTTTTTTTGAGCTCCTATGAGGATTTTTTTTCTGACTCAAGATCCTACTTCCTTTAAAAAGCATTTTGAAAATTTGAAACAAGTTTTGTGTTTTAGCATAAAACACTTCCATTTCCATGACAATTCTCTTTTTTTTTTACTTTATAGAACGTGACCTCTAAAAAATGTGGACCCCTTGCATTTCCTTATACCTGCCATCTTGAAGAAATCACATGATTCTGTAACTTACCAAAGTTTGTGTCCTCTTTATGCAGGAGAATAGGATGTTGGTGTACCCATTTACATCTAAAATAATTGATTGTATTTTAAGAAAGGATATGACTAATTTGTGAGTCAAGAACATACAAGCTCTACCTCAAATATTTCCCTTCTGTAATTACTTTTGTTTGTCAACCTGCTGACATTAAAAAATCTTATTTTCAATTCTCAAAATCAGATGGGAAATAAAAGTGGGCATAGTGGCTTAGATCTCCAGTCTCTGAAATCTCTTTGAAATTAAATTATCCTCTGGTGGATACCTACTCCTGGAGCTTTGACAGACATCCGTGCTCCTGTTTATGAATGCTATGGCAGGTTGCTTCACTGTACCTCTGTGGAAGGATTTTACATTTTCTCCACTATTCCTCTTGGGATTCCCTCCTGACCCTTACATCTACCTGCTGTGCTGTTGCATTGAGTCCTTGGAAACCAAGCTAACTAACATAGCGGTATTTTTTTGGGAAAAACATTGTCACTCCTGGGACTTCACTCAGGGATGGTTTTAGCTGCTTGCGGTTGTTGTTGTTCATCCATGTTACTCCTTCCGCAAAACTTGTGTTTGAGCTCTGGTGGCCATTATCTTGCCAATTCTACCAGAAAATGATTGCACCCACTGAAGCATAGTATTTTTGTTCACACAGTTAATTTCAAAAGTAACTTTTCTAAAAATGAACTTTGATATTCCCTGGAACAGACCAGACTTGAGTTTATATATAATACATATTCCTTAACTTGTAACTATTGAAGTGATGGAAATCAGGGCTGACATCATTTTGCAAGAGTAGCTGGCTTACAATGAAGATGTGGTGCACCCTAATGGCTGAGATGCGAAAATGAGGGGAGCAAAACCATTTCTCTCCATAACTGGCCATTGGTGGCCATTTTATGTCATTTATTACACGTCTATTGTGCAGATATTCCGCAGGTGGATTTATGTGTTCAGCAATCCAACTAAATAAAGTAAAATGAGAAGAGAGTTGTTTTGATAAGCTGCCAAACAACCCCAAAGCCATACCTAAATCGAAGGGCTCCAGGTGAATTCCCATGATGAGTCTGAAAGCTAATGGCCTGGGAAGGGGGAGAGATAACGATGTTGACTATGCATTATTGCACGTGGCACACTACAATTATTTCTGTGCCAATTTGACACTTGTGAATATCAGACATCCAGCTCACGCTCTTTCATTCCGGTGCACCTCACAGTATATCAGTGAGTCATGGATCACCCATCTGTGCTTCAGAGAAACATTACACTGGCCTTGAAAAAAGCCTAGAAATGTGTTCCTAGTAACCAGTTGGCCTGGTATATGATAACGTGCATGCCACCTGATATCCTTTTTGAAATGTACCAGGGCAAAATATTATATTTTGATTTTAAAGTTCAAACTTGAACTTTAAACTTCCTGTCCAAAAATTGTGTTCATGTAATGGTTCAGAATGTGAGTCCTACGAATTCACAGAATTAGGTTTCAGTATTAGCCCTAATTCCTCAGATTCATGAAGAATACTCCACACCGTCTGTTACTGATCAGCACTGTGATAAGGATTGGTATATTTAACTCATAAGTCATCTTGAGTCTTGGAGAAGGGGCACCATGGGCACAGTGGCTAAATGAATCGTCTTTCTCAGTGGGGCAGGGAGTGCACCATCTTATCAATGCGGGCAGGTGTCACCAGATCTCTCCTGGAGGCAAGTTTATCAACAGAGATGTGCAGGCATGCAGTAGTTGTCTAACTGCCTTAAGCTTTTTTTAATGCTGCCTAGACAGAACAAACTTTAACTAACTTCAGCTCCCAATCTGGGCTCTCTCCAGCTCAAGGAACTGTGATCTGGACATTAGCACACTGCTGCAGTGCTTCTGGACAAAGTCTTGACTTTGACCTGTGCAGATTCACTAAGTGGTGGCTAGAGCACCCAAAGTCACTAAATCTCATAACTGAAACACTTGATGATAACAGCAGAAAAAAGGAATACCATTACCCGGAGCACACATGCACTTACAATTAAAAAATAAATACTTGTTTTCTTTTACCTCACAATCAAAGTATTAGCCCATACATTTTCCAAAAAAGAAATTATAGTGACTGGATGTCAGAGTAAGGGCAAGCGAGAGAGGGGAGACCCCTGAGAATTGCTTGCTTTTCATTCAAAGCCCTCTCACAAGCATTATCTGATGCAGAAGCAGCATTCTCCATGAATCAGTCCAGCCTAAAAAATGCATTATGATGAAGCAGCCATTGATAAACATAACGTGACATCACAACCACTGTTTTGCCAGGTCACCCCATTGTCCAGCACATTCAGGACACCTGCAATTCGAGCCTTAAATCTGTATATTTGCAGTAACATTGTACTCCTTTTATCTAAGGGCAATCATAAGACAACAGGAATAAGCTGCCAACTTAAACGGTATTACCAAATGTCATAAATGTTCTAAAATATTATTATATAGCAGTCCCCTTTAATAAAAAAATCCCCTTGAATTAAAATGAGGATTGATTCCTTCAAATCAAGTACATTTGGTATAATCAATAGTGCTGGGAGGCTGTCTGGATTTCGTTAATTTTTTTCCATCTATCTTTAATGTTCAGTCAATTTTTGGACTGCTCTGACAAATTGAACCAGAAAATTTCAATAAGTAACAATTCAGAAATCACCTTCTTGTTTTCCTTCAATAGTTTCCTGCTTATTTGTTGTAATTGAATTTTCTCTGTAGATTTGATTTTTTTATTGATTCTTTTTTGATGTTTTTTTTTTGTCCTTTCACTATGAGTAGTTGTTTTTAGCAGAAAGGTGAGGTGATGGTTATCTAATCTATGGCTACTAATGACGCAAGTTGCATCATAATGGATTCTAGACTGGAAGTCCAGTGGATCAGCACGTATCACTGCGACTTCACACCTCCCTGTTTGTGAATGGCTTCCTACTCCTAGCTTTACATGTGAATTTTCTTTGTTCTCCCTATGTTCAAAGGAGACTTGCCCAGATCGTTTAACCGTTAAATACAATCTGCATGCTAAGCAGCTGGCATGAACAAGGACATCACTAAGCCTATGTATGAATGTTGTCATTTAAACTGTTGGTCATATGACTCCATAAATAGAAATGTCCTGCAAGTTTTTTTGGTTTTTTTTGACTCATGGCAATTACATGTGGGGGTTCATGAGTCTAAGATCTGATTTTCTTTCATACCTTCCTACCATATGTTGCCTCATGCTAATAATTGAAAAAAAAACTGCTAGTGAAGACTAATAACCTTTATAGATTTATGTGAAGAGTGGAGAAGCATTGGATTCTCTGCCTCATACAGATCATACCTGATCATGTCTGCTTTTATAACCTTTAAAAGTCAGTTAAGTATCACATGGAACACCAGCACTGTTATGACACTGGGTATTAGATAAAGTCTGTGAAATAAATCAAGCCTACCATACATTCATCCATCTCCTAACCTCGTCATGGTTGTGTGTGTCTGGGGAGTTAGGGTTAGAGCCTAAGTCAGATGGTATTGGGCACAAGAGATACCAATCAGATTAACGGCCTGCCTTGGGAGAAAACCCGCAGAAGATGGAGAGAACATGCAAACTCAATACACGGAGAGTGGAAGCAGGATTTGATCCCCTGCCCCAGGAGCTGTGAGGAGACAGTGCTACCTGCTGAGTCACTGCACCGTCTCTACCTAGAATTAATTGATCTAAATTGTGATCAAATCTAACCCAAAGCTTTAAATAAGAAGGGAATCAAAATTATGCAGCAGAGGATGGTGAACACCAGGGATGTCCAACAAGAAGCTCACAAACTGCATGCGGCATTTCGCGTGTACATTTCTGGCTCTTCTATATCACAGAAAAAAAAAATGTCAACATTGAAAAAAAGGACCCAACCTGCCCCCAAATGCGCAGTTTTCTTGCCAGCACCCACCCCCCGCTCACACAATTTTCTCGTTGGCACTACCCCATCTCTGGGGACCTCCCATATGTGATTCGTCATGTCCAGACAGTTGGCCACCCCTGGTGTACTGTAGCTTACAAAAATATTAAACGTGCACTGTGATGGCTCAAGCGACCCATCTGAATTTCAAAGGAATGCCAGAGTAGTGTTCACACCTCCTGATGTGCAAAACACAACATCAGGACATATTTATTTCTCCAATTTACACCTTTCTCATTTAAAACCTTTGTAAGCACAATTTTTTTTAATTTATGGCCGTCATGCTGAAGCTCTTCATCGATGCCAATATAATTATCAGTAATGTAACGGTTATTTACCTGAGTTGTCCTTTAACAGTGTCCATGATGCACGAATGATGCTCGTTACTTGATTTGAGCTCTCAAAGACTACAGAGGAAATGGTCTTACCAGCAGTAGATGTCTGGAAATGTGTTAGGCTGCTGAATTAAGTGTAAACCCACTTTCACGATCCTGGCTGATTTTTAGTGTGAAAAATTGAGCTTTACTCTGGAGACTTAATGGGGATGAAATTAGTCATGCCTTTGCAAAATCCAGGGTGTAGGACATGGAGAAGAAACCCATTTTTCACAAATTTTCTAGCAGATTAGTCATTTTTGAATAGAGGAAAAGATCAGAGTACGTAGGTAGCGGGAGATGGAAGTGGTATGAGAGCAGGAATTGGATTGCCCACTTGAACAAATCATACAGAACTCCAATTTCAGAGCTCCTCAGATGTAAACTGCTTTTCCATTCAAAGCCAAAGAAAGCAGACAGACAGCAATCGTTCCCTGAGCCACTGTTCAAAATACTCATAAACCAGTTTTATCGACTGTTTGAGGCACAAGTACAAGTAACACCTACAGGAAACAAGACGCTGTTCTACATTTCAAAAACAAGCTATTGTAAACTGTTCCTCTTCATATTTTGCACACTTCATTTACAGAAAAAAAATCACAGAAATTACCTGTAATGCTCTGAAACCAAAAATAAACAGAACCCCTTGCCCCTTAGATCAGTATGACTATTCAGTCATAGAAACCTCAGTCTTTCTTGATATCATGTCAAAACTGTTTTCCATAAATTACTAATTATTACAGCCATAAATTACTAATACAAAATGTGTTATAGGGTAATGACAGTCATTTTTCCAGATATGAAGCTTATCAACTACACTGGTAAAAAAATAATTAAGTGAAATTTAAAAATAGTAGTTTTGTTCCCTCTTTCTCTAGAAAAATATGGTACTGGGTTAATTCATGTTTCTTAGATTTTTTTCTTTACAAATAACTATTGAATATTGTGTATGTTTTGTTTCAATCTAAAAAACTTCTAGGTGTAATGACCACACTGCAAGGATCCAAGTGCAAGATAGACATTAAATCATGATCCAAAGGGTTATCGAGGACAGGCAGGGTCAAAGGCAAGAGAGCCAGTCCTTTCCAACACCAAGGGGAGATCCAAGTCATAATCGAGGACACAGGCAAGAAGTCAGAGGCCAGAAGAGACAATTAGCGAGGTTAACAGATCCAAAAGGGACAAGCCTGAACATGAGAAAACAAGGGGTAATTGATGGTCATACACAAGTAAAGCACAGAAGTAGAGATGCACTGTTCAGTACACTGATGAACGGCAATACCTCACACTGAGGTGTGAGAGCTGGGGAAACTTAAAGGAGTCAGATAATAGAACAACTGAGCAGAACTGTAAGCACTCAGGGGATGGGAATCACTGATGGGCGTGGTTTCCCAGCTGCTGATGTAACAGTATGGTTTTGGAGAACGCTCACTTTTTTCACTACCACAGTTTTAGGACAATGTGGGGGGAAAATAAGATCAATAGTTTCTGGGAAAAGTTCAGATATTTCTTTAGGGACTTAATACATTTACCTAATAACAATGCCTGAAGCTAAAGCAAGACTCCCTAAAAATGCAACCTTGTGTCATTTTATGAATGGATATATATTTTTAAATGCAGCTATCCTATAGGGTAACTTTTCCATTAAAAGTATTGCATGATAAAAAGGCAAAAATTCTTAAGACTGCTGGTGTGTATATCTCAGATTTCCCGCGTGGGCTAAACGGAATTTTCCATAATTTAAGTGATTGCAAACCGTCCCCAAACCAAAGTTCATGCCATGGTGCGCTTGATTGCTTCCAGCTCTGAAAATTGAAATCACCTGGTTAAAACAGGATTACAGGCAAACTTATCAGAAGGTGGCATATTTATTGGGGAGTATTTGAAAAAGCACTGTGAAACAGCATTGCTCAGAGCTGGTCTCATAATAAATACATACGGAAAGAATTTTTATGTGATTTTTATTGCAGAAACGAAAATGAAGATTTTTTTTTTTTTTACAAATGAGCGCTGATGAGATTTTATCCACATTAGCCTTGGAGCACATAGAAAAACAAATGTACAATATTTAATATTGCTGCTAAAAAGAACAAAAAACATGAATTATGAAGTGTTTCTCAACCACTATTGAGAAGAAATAATTTGTATAATGTTATCTTTCACTAATTAATAAGGAGAGATAAGATAAGATAAGGTCCTGGAGCTATTAACTAGGGATAAAAAGATAATTAGCTTCTTACAGAAGGCTTGTACAGACACATCTCTAAAATAACTGGTGGAAAAAAATTCTGCTGTGAGCATTTTTTATTTTTATATTATTTGAGGGTAAAAAAACTTCAGCCGTGCAAACCTGTGAGGGATTTGGAGAGCCATTGCATATTTATTCCACAAGCTAGCATGTCAGGAAGACTGAACATATTCTGCATATATAGCAGCTCCTCAGAGTTACTGGGTCTGTCCGTACACTTTGATTCCACCAAACATCTCAGTTCAAAATTATATAAGCGATGGAGTGCCAGAGTGTGTTAACACACATTACAGGTTGTGAAATATAACCTATTCTCTTCCTGACCACTTGGTGGTGATCTCTGTGGGTGCGGTTGCCCAGGCAGGGGTTTTGAGGGAGAAATATTTTTATAGCACCTTTTCCAGCCTTCTGCCTTACTGGGGTGACCAGAGCAGTTCTTAAATAGGACTGCTTAGTCATGGGTGCAGCTGTCAGACTCTTTCTGCCTTGGTCCAAGAGCTAAGCGACTGATTGCACACCCACTGCCTGTGTGCCAGGTTGTGGCTACCTCCTGATCTCTCTGAGCTTTAACCCATCCTGGGTAATGAGTTTTGACTCTTTCCAACAGACACCTGCGCATGACATCTTTTAAATGGGGAAGGCTGATGCACCAGCAGCCACCACATGATCCATTGATGGACTGGGGTCCAAATCCAGTAGCATGGAGTCCAAGATGACTAGGGGCCCGTACCTGGTGCAGCCTTCCTCAACATTTACAGCCATTGTAAAGCACCACAGTAGTGGACAGTCATCCACGTGCTTCACCTTTGAGGTCTTGGCTGTTTGTTTGATCGTTCTTTGCTTGGATCATCACCTTTAACCTTACCGCCAGGGGTGACCCTACCAGAATCTTAGCTCCAGACAGCATCACTCTCAGGATCACAGGAGCACACATGCTTCTCCACCACGACAAGGTGACGATGAATAGAGGAGAGCACAGGATACGAGACTCCTGAAAAAGATGTCAGTCTACCTCACGGGCACACATGCGCACAGTTACACACTATGGGCCATTTAGAGAGATCAGTTCACCAAAACACGTCACAGACAGCAGTTCATAAAGCCATGTCTTTAGACTGAGGGAGAGAACGGGAGTACACGGAGGAGACACGTGACATGTGGAAATGATGCAAACTCCACAAAAACATGGAGGGTCTGGCATTCAATTCCTCAAGCATGCTGCCACAATGAAATCGGTGACAGATAAATCTTGAGGAACTGATTCATTTGTCTGAGGAGAGGCCCTGTGGTGGTACCCCTGAACCAGGGATTTTACAGTAAAGGACTAAGATGTGTAAAGCTCTAAGTGAAGCAGACTCCATAGAATGATAGCATTTAATAATCAGATTATGGAAGAAAAGAGGCAATCATGGAAATGATGTGAATGTACAGTGTGTCACTTGTAATAATCAAGTAAAAAATGATAAACTTCCAAATGTTTATTTCTGGGAAATCCCCATATATGGCCTGAAGGATGATACCGACAGGGCAACACAAATGCTATGAGAAATGTGAACAATCTACATTTTACTCTGCAAATCATAAATCCTTTATGTTTCAACATTAGATATATAAGATGTTACCTTACAGTGTGAGCCGAGGCCCATTTTCCGGTTGGTATTTCAAAAGATTTCCTTTGTTCATACAATTGAAGGAAGCCCAGGTGTTGTATATCCATAAATCTTCTATCTTCTAAATGCTTAATCTGAACTACATTGGGGTGAGGCATTTAGAGTCTATTCCAGTCAGCACAGGTCACAAGGTAGGAGCACTCCATACCAGTCAACTAAATTCCTATTCCAAATAATTCCCAATGATTTCCCCTCTTAGCTTAACCACAACTGACCTCATTTGAATACTGCTAGACAGATGATGCATGCCTGTTAACTAAAAGTTCTTTCTTCTAGTTGGTACCAATTTCAGACAAAACTTTCTCATAATTACAATTTCATTTCCATGCTAAAGGCCCATCAAGTCAGAGACGGAATGACACAAACATTTCAAGGGCTTGATAAAGTTGTATTTTTGAGAACTGGTTTTCGGTGAATTGTTCACTTGATAGGTATAAAATTGGTACAGACTTCACCCTTTAGTCTTTGACACATTATCAAAAATACATTTCTGACAGTCCTTTAAAGTGTTTTTTTGGGAGCTGTACTTGTCTTGAACAATACCCAAGATGGTGTCTTGCAATCCATTGCATGCTCAGTGCGACAGTGTAAAATAGAACAAGCCTGTCATCCACAGACAAAGCTCTCTGGTGTTGACTGTAGACAGTGGAGGACTAAGAATAAAATCAAGGAGCGTCACCGAGAGGCAAATGTGGATCCAACTGCCAGCATATTTGTTTCCCTGTTTACCTTGTTTTCATTTTCAGAGATCTGGGCTTAAAATAAAATGGCAGATTTGTGAATATGATAACTTTGCATGAAAGCCAACGTCCTTCATTGTTATGACAACAGGGATTTCATGCTTTTTCAGGCATTTGTTTTCCAAAAGCCCATTATCCAGTGCAGGGTTGATGCGAGCCTAGAGTTCTTCTTTGGGAAAACGAGACAAACGGCATTTTACACTATAGATAGAATGCAAGTCCACGTCAGAGGATATGCAGGCTCACATTGCAGCACAAGTCTTAAGGTGGGAGAGAATCAAACAGCCCAGAGGAAAGCACATGAACACAGGAAGACCTGCACACAGAGCCAAGGTGGGATTTAAACAGACCTTAACCCTTTAAGGATCGGCATACAGTGCCATGCAGTCTGAGATGCTGGTTTATTATGCCTTCACTCATAGCTAAAACAGATTGTTATGCCTCACTGATTTATACTATTGTTTTATAGAGATTTATTGTGTATTTTTAAAAATACAATGTAAAGCTTCTTAAATTCAAAATGAATTTTCATTTGCAGATTACTTTGAGACTTTCACTAAAGTTACATGTTCCCTGAGCATGACAAAATACTTGCCAGGGAGCAGAAAATTGCTTACTTAGGAGAGAGGCATATTAACTGATTATCAAGAAACACTATATGGCAAGGAGTAGTCTTGTGGTTTCATGTTAATATTTATGTTTTCTATTACTCATGCCAGAATACAGTAATCAGGTTTCTTAGTGGCAATGTAAAAAATTGGAGATTTGAACTCATCTCATATTATTGCTTTAATATGCAGTTAAAACTCAGCAGTCGATGACTTAGTCATCTGTTAAAAACAGCAAAGGTAGCAGAATTAAGAAGATCAAATGCTAGCTTCTTATCGTTAGCCTTTACTCCAGTTTTCACCTCAGATTCCTCAGTGGCAAGGTCTTCATTTTATTCTTACCTTTGCCCAGTGGAAGTTCAATGTGTAATACAATACAAGCATGTAGCTACTTCAATTGTTTGGTTACTGACTATGCCAAAATATTAAAAGCAGGTAAAACTACGCTTCTTGTTTCAGTCCTTAAAAGCCTAGGTAGACCACCTTATTCAGTCTGTTTGCATTACACACAAAAATCATGGTTGTGTTTTTATATCCTGCTACAGATTTTAAATATTTGGGTACTGACAGACTCCAATAATTTAGACATATATTACACAGACTGCCCATGGTGTTTGTGACATTCACAAAATATTTTCTAATAGACTGTCTATTCAATTTCATTCCAAGCAGGATATGATAGCTACAGTTATGGTGAACTGACAGAATATTACAAGTCGTTTTATACCTAAGAGACGTGCAAATGTTCACACAGCAGGCTGACACAAATGGGTCCATGTACATTTTAAAGCAAAAATTATTTCGAAGATGAATTTGTTTCCTAAAAAATTCTCATTAAAGTGGTAGCAAAGTATTGTACAGTCATGGCCAAGAATATCGACGCCCCTCTACCTTTCACCCGTGTACCAGTCAAACATGGTGGAGGTTCACAGATATTTTGGGGTTGTTTTGTTGCTTCCAGCTCTGGATGCTTTGACTGTGTGCGTGGCATCATTAAATCTGAAGCCTACGAAAGAATTTTGGGACCCAAAGGCTGCCTAGGAATAGGCACCAGGCCTCCCCGTGATCTTTAACAGGATTAAGCAATTTAGACAATAGACAGATGGAGACTTGCCCCCTCTTTTCTGTGGCTTATTGCAAGATTTGTCTGCAAAAAGGGCAGTTTCTCAGAAGCAGATCTTTACAGACAACATTGTCACTTGCAAACTCAGTGGAATACTTAAGTTAAAAGTTAATCATGCTTGCACAGAAACAAAAAATCCCAATGAATTCCTTTGCAGTTTCGCATTGTATCATATAAATTGTGAGGAAAATGCCAAGGCAGTGAATACTTATGGCTACAGTATGAAATGTAAAAATTGAAGCAGGACAAGACATAACACAGTGAAGCCAGCCTGCAGAGCTAGTAACAGCCCCTTAATATCATTAGATACAGACATCGTCTGTTTTTGTATTAAAGAAACTCACAGGTTCCTGAGACCATGCAAATCATCCTTGGCGACATTCACTCATATTTCATGCAACGGCCATCTTAAAATGTCTTCAGGAGTGTGCCTGCCCCACTACACTAAAAACATGCAGTCAAGTTCTCTTTAAGGACAGATCAGAAAATAAATTTTAACAAAAAATTTAATTGATCTTACAAATTTAATGCCCCCTTATGAAATGACAACATGAATAAGGAATGAGGTAGTGATGGGACAAATGAGGCTTCAAAACTCATGGTGGATAGGATTATTCCTAACTACCAATTAGTCACCAAGGAATTTGTCCTTCATGTTTTATTTCATCTTAGGTTTCACTTGTCACATCAGGATTTTGCAGCACTTCAATCATGTGAAAGGTGCAAATGCAATCCCACATTCAGAATGGATCCATCTTCCATCATTTCAGCAAGACTGGAACTTTCCCCTGTGAAGCAGAGGGTTGGGGGAACCCAGGGTAGAATGCCAGTCCATCACAAGGTGCACACTCACACACACAATTATATACTAATAGCAGTTTAGAGACATCACTTTACCTAGCTGCACATCTTCAAACCTGCAGAAAGAAACTGGAGCACCCAGAAGAAACTTGTGAGGGGAAAAATAAGGCTTCAAAGCCTGTGGACCAATCAATGCTGGCATGAAGCTATTGGTAGTTCAGTATACTCCCACCCATCACGGGTTTTGAAGCTTCATTTGTCCATCACTAGAGGAAACCCATAGAAACATAGGAAGAACATGCAAACTCCACAGACGGAGCCAGTGGTAGGAATCAAACTCTCAACCCTGAGTGCTTGAGACTGCAGTACAAAAATTTACTTCTACTCAACTCATCCAGAGCTTTTAACACATG
The DNA here is from genome assembly GCA_009936485.2 of Gymnarchus niloticus. Lineage (NCBI taxonomy): Eukaryota > Metazoa > Chordata > Actinopteri > Osteoglossiformes > Gymnarchidae > Gymnarchus > Gymnarchus niloticus. The sequence continues at coordinate 5,918 of JAACJT020023333.1, read as the reverse complement.
AATGAAAATAATTTAATTCATGAAATTAAACATTACGTAATCTGCTGTTTTGCATACCTTGCGTATACTCATTGTAAAGATTGCAGTTACACTCTTCATAAATCTACGATTCCTGCCTGGGGCTTGAAGAGTTGGATTCTTGAAAATTCTGAAGTACAAAGTCTCTTGTCAGAATATTGGTGGAAAAGATGACTATGAAACAAGGCTGGATGCAGCAAATGTGTGAGTGCATTTGGCTGTTTCAGTACTACATAACTGCTTGTCATATTTTGCATTTCTCCAACTACTACCAGCCATGTAAGAAACTACACCAGTAGAAATGTAATCCCAGTACAATCCATCAAATGACTGGTGATTCAGTTGTTCTTTTGGAGTCCAAAAGATTTCAGCTGGTCCAGAGTTGAATCTCGTTTATTGTTTTTTTACATTTTGCGTCAAAATTCCAATCTTATATGTCATTTCTTGGCTCTGTCAAGCAGCTATGTCATATGACCTTCTACAATACAAGTGGCTCAAATATAATTTGAAGTACACCAATGTAAAACCTTCAAAGGGGAAGACATCAGAAAGTATTATCCCTCAAAAGACATCGAATATCGGAAAGAAGCTTCTGAGAAACTTTGCCAGTTGAGCTCCTCTTGTTGATTCCTGTGCCATGAAGCTTTACAGTTTATTTCTCCTATCTTTCACTCCTATGTGGAATTTCAAACCGTTCTCAACATATGTTCACAATGGCAAGGTTTATATTGTGGTCCAGTCAGAAGTTTGATCCTTTCTGAATTGATGACCATAGTGTGGTAAGGTGAACTCTCTAAGCTTTGATCTATTTCAGCTGAAAAAATATAATACACACCACAAGTAGGGTGAAAAGTTACATTTAACATCACCTTTATAAATTTTGCAAGACGCTGCATACTAAATTCACCTCCATCTGTACCTGTAAAAAACAAAATGGCTAATTCCTCTTAGACAAGGAATTTTAAGCATTAAATTAAAAAAGCAAGATTACCAAGGCTCAGGCACAAGTTTTTAATCTATTCTTCATATATGTATGTGCTTTGATGTCCATTAAATAGAATTCTGAAACTTCCTGTGACAATATTTGAATTGCCACGGAATGACATGTTTGTATTTTTACGTCCTTGCAAAAAGAAAATATCTCGTATAAATTTTCACCATCAAATCACGTCTGTACCCCTCAACATCTACACCAGTGCTGTGACTAAACAGAGAGACAAAAAATTAGGTTTCAGAGAATCTGGTACCCCCCAGTACCCAAATAGATGACCATGGTGTCGATCGCCATCACCCAGCAAAACAGTCCTTGCCCTAGCTTTGACTTCCCGGTTAACTTACTCCATAGGGGAGACCATGCACCTTGGACATGCCAGCCTCACTGTGCAGAAACATGGTCAGAAAGTCTGACTGGGGCAGCTCTGTCTTTACTGCAGTCAGAATGGGCACTTCATGCTAACCTGGAGACCTTTGTCAACTCCCACACAGCTGGAAACTTCTTGGATCAATGGCCCACACATTCAGCTGCAGAATACTCTAGAGCCCCTCAGTGAACCCCTGTGTGTTAATACCATCGTAGGAAGACCACTGGGTTCCGGGTATGTGACCATCCACTCTGTCTGGAACTTGGAGAACACCAGAAGAATATCCAACTTCTCATGGTGGAATCCCTATCTACACCACTCATCCTTGGGTACCCCTGGCTCCAGCTCCACAATCCCTGCATCTGGGGGCAAACCAAACATGTACTGGAGTTAGATACCACCTGTCGGACTCAGTGTCTGAATCACAACCATGTGAAAATCCCAGTGAGCAGCCCAAGTCCATCAGCCTTCAGAGGCTTCCTCCAGAATATGAAGACATGAGAGATTGCTTCAGTAAGCGTAAAGCCACCTCACTTCCCAAACACCATGATTACGATTGAGCCATCAACATCTTCCCAGGCAGAACATTTGCTGACTGCTCAAACCTAAGCACCGATCAATGCATAACCTGCATGAGCTTCAGATGAAAGCCTTAAAGGCTTGAAAAATGAATTATGCAATAAAACGTAACCTTAAATAAAGCACAATTTGTTTGGCTCAGTCTCAGGTCAATGACTGTTCCAAGTGTTATCAGCCTAAATAGACGATTTACCTTTGCCAGCAGCTGAGTTGACTTCAACCTGTTTAGTTGCCAAACATCAGGAAGTCTGGCTTGAACCGAATTGTAGGTGACTAGTGTGGGTTGTCGGATAGATTACCATGAATCAACTCCTCTGACACGTCATGCCAGATACCACTGCGAGAACACTGTGCCAACATGCCTGGAGCAGCAGAATCCACTCAGTGGAATAAGATGTAGCTCTATGACAAACCTCTCAAAAGACCACAGCTCCTTTTGACCAGAGCATCAGTCTGTTATGCATCCTTTCTCCTGCTCAGTGAGGAATTGGGATGATGAGGAAAAGAATGGAACGGAACAGAGAAAGGCTTGGCATCAGGCCTTGACTGGCTAGTGACAGACAGTGACACTTTAATCAGTCCCTTAGGTCTCATCTGTTTATATGTAGCAGTGCAACTTCAGTCTAATTAAATAAAATTATAAATTAAGTACAGCAACCACCACAGAGACACGGTCAGAATAAATTGTTAGATTGCAGGTTAGAAAAAGGAGATTGAGTTTGTGATGAGTCTGACTGTGTGACGCATTTCTGAATTCAGTGGGATACTGATAGCAATTTCCCAAACTCATTCTCATTCTCACTCCTTATCAAACCTCACTGAGACCTCAGGAAAAAAAAAATATATGACCTAGTGATTCTAGTAGAAGGACATACCGGAGCAGCATTAAGTGAACCTCATCCCCTAAAAATTAGGAACCTGCCCACATGATTTTGATATAGTCTTGGTGCAGGAGTGCTACATGAACACACATCTCACCCTTTATTTAAGCTGTAAGCTGCTACTGTATGAAATTACCTTTACCAGCTATGGATCAGAGTGGGAAAGTAGCTGGATGTGGAAAAGAATCGATAATCATGAAGATAGATATGTCTTGCTCTCTACCACCAGACTGCATCTGCAATCAAAGGGCAGAATGCATCCGTAGGCTTGAACATAGACAAGCAGCAGCTACTGTAGAAGTTTGCTGAGAGGGGAATAGGGAGGCGAGCAGACATGAGCAAAAGTAAGGTAAAGGCTGACAAAAACCTAGTGATTCATGTTGACTTGTGGCAGCTTAAACCCTGACAGAAGTTTCTGTTAATTCAGGAGTTCTGGTCTACACCATGAAAGTTTCTGAGGTGTTATATAAAGTTTACCATCCATGGGGATCTGCTGAGGATTATTTTGCTGTGATAACCTGCTGTGTCAGTAACATTAGTATTTTTGCATTGGTGCGTGGATAAGGATAAGGAAATGAGATGCAATCCCAGTACATGTTGCTGACATTGGCTTTCTACAGCAAGCAAAATTAAAAATGATTGTACCGCACTTCTCAACATGACATGTACAAAAATCTCATTATGCACAAGTCTTCTTTTGTACAAAACTATCAAAGCAATAAAGTCACTCGCTCAAACCCATGAGCAAGACTTCAGGCAGAGGATAATTAAAGTACCAAATGTCCATCCATATTCTAACTGATTATCCGGGTCAGGGTCACAGGGGGCCTTCAACCTACTCCAGCAATTAGCCTAATTGCAACAAACTCCACACACACACAGAGCAGGGGATAGAATTTGAATCCCCAACCCAAATGAGTGAGGCAACAGTGTTAAACCACTGAACCATTGTGTTCTGCAGGTACTGAATGTGGTAAATGTGATTTAGATTTATGCATACACATAAATCAGTTTAAAAGTATAATATCATTTACCCTTCATTGTCATTTTGCACATGGCCATAGATTCTCAGCAAAATCAAATTTTAAGTTGTCAGCTGCAAGTCCACAATTCAAAACTACTTCTAATCTGTTGTTCTAACCTCAGCTGTCATATGAATTTGCACAACGTAAGGTTCAGCAACCCCCCCCCCACACACACACACACACACACACACAGCAGTATATGGTGTGTATGGTAGAGTTGATTGAGCCTCATATTCACTCGGCGCTACAGCTGTGCTCAGGCACATGAATAAACCACAGGATATTAAGTAACACGGAGCCTGTAGAAGTAAGGTCCATGCTGCTGTAGGTCTGCAGTGAGAAGGCTGAGAGAATCTGTGGATCCCACTTCTGGTGTTTCCTCATCTACCAAATGCTCTATAGTGACACCTGCTGTTGACCGGGAACAGGACGTGATAAAGTGCCATACAGTAGTATCACATTCGAGACACTTCTTTGTCGTTTTATTACATAACAATAAAAGAGAGGATGAAATGTAAGGCAGTGTGACTTTATTATTTCAAATTAATTTGCCATTAATTTGTCATGAATTTGAGCTACCATAAGGTATGAACTTCATACGTAATTACATCACGGTATGCCATTTAAACAATGTGTTTGTTCTTCGCCAGTAATTGTTTTACTAAATTGTATTGCCTGGTAGTTCTAATTGTTACTTATTGCAATGAGCAAAGGAAATCGAGACTAATGACAATCAGTGTCCTCTCTAAGATGATTGCACAAAATATTACAAATACAGAATCATCATATTGATTTGCCTTACATCCTGTAAGAAGGAATACACAGCTAATTAAATATTTATTCCTCATTGCCAGTGTTTTCCATTTGGTCATGGGTCCCAACAATATCCTGCTCAGCAATGTAAATGGACATTTTAACATGGTCCATCCCTATATATCCAGATCACCAAATTTTAAGGCATTTTTTGCGAATTAGTAGTCCTTTAAATAGGTTTTTATATTCTCCTCTAAACAGCTACCTCATTCATTACTGCAGATGTAGTCCAGTAGAGACTGTACTTCCTCAGACAAGTGAGGAAATACAGAATTTAAAAATGCTCCCAATGTAGTTCTACACAGCCCAACATTCAATGTACTTTAACTTGATCCATGATGATCTGGAAACAGAGAAACGCTAATGAAGTAGAAGAGGCATCAAAGGTACCGCTCTCCACCAGGCAGTTTGCACTTTGATGTGCCATGCCTTTTATACACCTTGTTCAAAGTGCCTTTCATTTCACTTTATGGTTCATTCCTTTTTCACTATAAATTCTTTGGTATGCACAAAGGGTACGTTACTATCAGCGAAGAAATAGTTTTCACAGAGTGATATGCATGTCAACGAAGATTTTTGTTGTCTGTAAATATGCATGACCTGATGAGCACTCAAATTATTTTGTTTATCCACCCATCTAACTTCTTGTCCTGGTCAGGGTCTCTCAGGGTGGGAGTGGGGCATGCTGAGCCTAGGGCTCAAGGTTGGGGCAATCACACTCCATGGGCAATATAGAGAATACCAATTAGCTTAACTGGACTGCGGACTAAACCCATATATAATCCCAGGAGAACATGTAAAAGCCACCCAGAGCAGAGGCAAGATTTGAACCCCTAACCCTGGATGTGTGAGGCATTGTGTACTACCCATTAAGGGATCATACCCCCCGACACAAGCTAAGTAATTTCACATCAGTATTTTAGTGTCCTACAGAGATAGTCTGAAGATAGCTGAAATCTGTGTTTGTGACCCTCGTCATTTCAAAAATTATAATAAACAATGGAATGTGGACATATTCACAATCACCCTGGTTTCAGGTTGCATTTTAAAGTCATCAGTTCCAAAATTATAATGACTTGAAATAACCAAAAATATGACCTAGGTGCCACATGTCAATCATCATTGTCTTTCGGCTGCTCCGGTCAGGGGTCGCCACAGCGGACCAACAGTCTCCAGCTCCTCCTGTCCTGCGCATCCCGCTCTGTCACACCAACCACCTGCATGTCCTCTCTCACCACATT
>JAACJT020023332.1:0-23611 GCA_009936485.2 Gymnarchus niloticus | reverse complement strand
CTCCAATACCCTGTTGTCATCCTGACTGTTACAGGATTTGTTCTTATTTGTATCTATTGTTCTGATTTGTATTAATTAATTTGTCCTGCCTGGTGCTGGGCTGAGGAGGATGGGCTTCCCCCTTGAGTCTGGTTCCTCCCAAGGTTTCTTCCTTCTGAGGGAGTTTTTCCTTGCCACTGTCGCCTTTGGCTTACTCTCTGGGGACTCTGGGCCTGGGACTATGTAAAGTGCTTTGTGACAGTGCTTCTTGTTAAAGGCGTTATATAAATAAAATTGAATTTAATTGAATTTACCCATATTGTTCCTGTTAGATGCTCTTTTCAAAGGTACAACAGCAGGCCCCTTCTGGGACTTAACCCTGCAAACTTCAGGTGCCAAGTCCTGTTTCGACACTGGTGTTTACAGGCCTCTTCACGGATTACTCTGCCCCTCAGCTTTGCCCACACACCAGAGGGGGCAGTTCAGCATTGGAGGCCAAAGAACAATTTAATTCTAATTCAGATTTCACTACTGCGGTGCCTGTCATTTTTCTCTTTTTGACAAACGGGGCCACTCTTGACGCGCCATCTGTGCTCTGTTAGGCCATCGGTAACAGTGTCACGGTTGATGAAGTTGGTAATGCCGACATCCATTCCAAACGCTGTGCTCTCTGGGGGTCATTAGAGATTCATAGAGTGATGGACCATCTCTGTGCTTTTTAGGATATGCTCTTCCTTGGGGCAAAAGTTCAGAGTCACCAGGGAAAGCTGATCTATTGTTTTAAAATGCAGATGTTTGGGGCAGCCTTAAATGAATACATTGTCATTGTTTACTGCCTTCCCCACAAGGGAAGCCGGTGATATTTGCATCACGCTACTACGGCAGGAAACAATGAATCTTTTCAATGACAGATGTCCGGCTATTCTGGGTATCCAGTCAGGGTCATTTACAGTTTTGGGGCTTACTTCATACACTCTCTCTCACTGATGATGCGTAAAACGCCTTTATATGTTCAACAAAATAGACATTTTAGTTTAGTATAAAACAGCATTTTGCGTGAAGACTGAGTATTGATATTTTACAAAGGCTTTTGTGTGAGTCTCCTGCGATAGCTTAATCCTCTCTTGAAATGTATACTTTAGAATTCCACAATAGGATTACCCTTTTCCAATAAAATAATATTTGTTTTAGTGTTGCCAATGTTGAGTATTTTATGCATCATTTGAAACATTCCCTCAAGATGTTAGTTCCATTGTTTGTGTGTTTGTGCATGCTATTTCTATGTGCATACTTCGGTGTGATCTACTGTCTTCAATTTAATCAGTTCTAGTTGCTGATCTCCTCACACCTTTTCTGTAATGCCTGCAGTGAAGGCTGCACCATGGCACACGTTGAGTTAAAGGTTGCAGGCAACATTGTTTCTACAGGTTTCATTTCAGTCACTTTTAGTTTTTGTTAATTTTTTTATGGCCTTCTTACTTTGTAATTCGTGACAGTTAACCCACTGTAAAAATCCCAGATAGGGAGGATGGGTAAGTTAATGGCATTTTAGTCATCTGTTTTGCTGAATGGGCAGATCAAAAGGTCACCTCTCAAGCCTGAGGTATCGGTTATGCAGTTGCTTGGTGCCACAGGCATGACAGCAAGTCCTAGGCTGTCCATAACATTCCTTGCTTGTGGCTCATGGGGCAGTGGCTGATTCCAATCCCACCGCAGGCTGCTATCGTAGATCAGAGAACCCCAAAGATGGACAGGTCACCGTGGATTTGTCCAGCAACCGTGGAGCCACTAAATGAGGGTCCCACTCGCTTGCAGGGTAATAATGCTGTTCGTTCACCATAGAACATCAATTATCCAAACTAACCGGGAGCATGGCTGGTTCAGTTAATCAAAAAGCTTGGGTAATCAAACATACATGAGAATAAACAAAGTGTAATTAGGCCTACGATGAAATTATTGTATGCAGGGTTCTTACTACTGTATTGTAAAATATGAAATTCATAAAAGATACCTGGTTTATTAACAATAAGCAACACATTTTGAATTAACAATGCTTCTTGGTGGGGGGATGGAGGGGCAGGGTGGCTCTATGGTTAACACCTCACCTCACAGGGTTGGGTGTCTGAATCCCACCTCTGGCTCTGTGTGGGTGGAGCTTGCATGATTTTTGGATGGCTGGAGAGGATTGACCAGTTCGGAAGGCTGATGGATGTGTTTCCTTTAGGGAGGGGTGGTCGCTGTGGCTCAGATATTTGACAGTTTGGATGATTGACATTTTGATAATCAACATTTTACCTTCTGTATTTAAAAATGAAGGATGGGACATCTCTAGATGGTCAGGTGACCACAGTTTTCCGTATCGAAGTGTTCCACTCCTGCTTGAATGTATTAGTGTCTTGTTTTGCCTGTAGTGTCAATGTGACTCCTGATGTCTGTCTAGATCTCCTGAGCAGTGAGATGTTGGGATGTTGGTGTGTGCGACTCGTCTCGCTACCACAATGAGATAGCAGGTTTACCCTGGTTTACTCTGAAGCACTTTTGTCGTCACTCTCCCACCCTACTGTAGTTCCTTGAACGTGGAACACGGGCTGTTATGTGGATCTATTTAAGCTTGTCGCATACCTCCGTTTTAATGTGGCTTCAGTAACCTGCAGGACAAAGTTTTAATGTTTTGTAGCTGCTGCTTTATTTGTGTTTATTTTTTTTCGTTTGTTGTTTGTGCAGAAACAAAATAAAATAAAGCAAAATATGTGGCTATCTATATATATCACAGTCTGACTTCAGTGAGAAATTGAACAGATAATCTGGTCTCCCTTGGCTTGTGAAAGTAACAGAGATGACAGTTCTATAGTCCCTCGGCTATATTGCCTCAGAGCACCATGGCCATAATTGAAAATTTCTTGGGGGAATCCAGATAAGCATGACACCGAAATTGCCACACTTAGTCTTGAAAAATAATGTACAAATGTTATCAGAATTTCGAGATAAAATGAGGAGAAAATGGCAGAGGCAGATGGTTAAAATTCTAAAAAGATGGAAAATATTGATTTGGGAGGAGAAAAATTGGGAGAGCAAAGCAGATAGGATTTATTGCAAGAGCAGATGATGTTTGATGAAGAGCAGCGTGATTGTCCAAAATTCTGCTTGATGAGAGAGGAGCGATAAAGGCAAAGTAACATCAAAACCAGTTGTATTCATTCATAAATTGTGTAGAAATGCAGTATTTTGCTTATACAATATCAAGTGTAGAAATGTACATTTTGGTTTTATTTAGAGTGCACTCATCCCTTAGGTTGTGTGCTCATTCAGCACGGCATCCCAAATCATCCAATGGAAACACAGCAGGGGTGGCACGGAAGCACAGACAGTGGAACTGTCACCTCGCACCTACACAGTTTTGCATCCCTTCTGCACTCGCTGTTGTGGAGTTTGCATGCAATTACTGAAGGTGAATTAGCCTTTCCAAATTTCCTGTATTGGGTGATGCAATGTCAGTCACCTTTCAGTCTGGTCCTTGCTACAAAGCTACTGACAGTCTTTTAATAGCAGCAGCAAACAAAAATCGAATGTCGTCAAGTAGATGGGTGGTCAAGAGGAACAGATCAATCCAAACACAGGTGTCTAAAACTAGAAGGGAAATCCCAAAGACATAATCGAATGACATGGTCCAAAAGTCAAAGAGCCAATAGGGTAAATGCCGATCAGAAGCCAAATCCAAACCACCAAACCAGGAATTGAGAAGCCAGGCAGGAAAGCAAACAGCTGTACACAAGAGGAGTAAGCAGACACAGAAGTGACAGTCAGTACCGTGAAAACACTCAATACCTCGCACAGAGGTAGCTGTTTACCGAAATAAACAACAGAAAGTAATCCTACACAACTGAAAACAACATTCTGGAGAGGAGGGCAGAAGTCGACTGGACGTGACTCCCTAGTAGATTAGTTATTTTCTGGTTTTACCATTTAATTAATGATAGCAATTATTAGTCAACATAATTATTTGTTGTTGATGACCACCGATCCTTCTACCCCTACGTTAAAGTCTCCCACAGCACTCAGGGGTTAACTTTAACATCTCTGCACTTAGACCCAGTCTGTGTCAAATCATTACAATAAGAGTGGGTGTGGTTTTTTAACCATATTTGGACTAGCTGTTAAAAATAACATTCACTGAAAAGCGAAGGAAGGAGAAGAATTATGATTTACAGAGCATGTTTTCCAGAACTGTCAGCTGACCTTGAATGTAAGGAGGGCAAAGTGTTTGTACTTATACTGTTTGTGCTGTTTCAGTTTGTTTATAAATTAAAAATCAGTTACTGAGTGCCACAGCTTATTGCGCCAATGTCCCCTGTGAAGTTGACATGAGAGAACACGTTCTTCACAGTAACACACACACATGCATGCACGCACACACAGTTGTATGCAAGGTCCAGGCTTTCTGAAACTTTCTCCCCCTGTAGATGAGGCTAAGTAGATGAATTTTATGCTTTCAGCAATTTTGTGACCGTTTTGGGAGCATAAAACAGCGAGCAGACCTCCACATATATTTTTTCAACTTAAAAGTTGCCGTCAGCGTACGTTGCCCTAATTCTGTTCTTCTTATGAATCTTAGTGTCAGATATCTGCATGCAGTGGATTAATCTTCCTCTGTTAAAGTCAGTTCAAACTAACAGGCTAAAATGGAATTATACCAAACTAAATCTGACAGTAGGTGGCATCACAGTTGAGGACTCTAACCTTGTGGGTTAAGGATCAAAATCACAGGAGTGGAATAATTTTCCAAAGGTCCTTTAACTGTGTGGATGCCAGTCTATTGCAGGGCACACACACACTCATGGTACACCTAACTACATGCCTTTGGACTACAGGATGAATCCAGAGGAAGGTGCAGTACGAGAGAGTATACACACCACACACAGTGTAGCAGCAGGAGATGAACCCCTTATTCCTGGAGGTATGAGGTTAGAGTGCCGTCTGAGGTCTACAGATGGAATTGTAAATGACAGCTTTTTATTTGGAGGTTACACTTTCCTGAATCAGATGGTCATTGCAGGCTGAATTCTCCAGGTGCCCTAGAAAATGCAGCTTTGCTTCACCCATCACTTTAGTTGTCCAGCTCATTCCAAAGGTTAACAGTCACCTGACACCTAATAGCAGAGAGGTGAGTGACTCCCAGTACTATGACCGTGGAGCATGGAGACTTGGCACAGACCACACCAGCCACAATGAACTAAGAAGATAAGTTGTGCCTCATGGGTGAGCCGGCATTTCACAGTTCCCGAATGACAGGTTCAGTACAGTGCAGTACTGCTGACCCGTGGACTGCTCATATCATGTCATATAATGAAACTGGAGGTGGCTCAGTACCCAGAAAGGAGAGGAAGTCTTCCACTTTTCTGAGGTACTTGCCAGCCAAAAAGCAAGCTTTTCATACTCCACCAATCATGCCATCATTGTCATTTCCAGCAATTACCTTTGTCTGCATGAAAAAATAAAAAAAATTATGGAACAAAAAATCTTGCTTGGATAAAGTTTTTTGCCATGGTTCAAAAATAAAGATGTCAGCCAGCAGCTAATGGTGATCTCTGGGTTTACAGTAAATCGCACTAAGGAATCTGACTGGATAGGTGAAAGGTGTCCAAAGGCATCATTAAGCATACATTAGAAGGCCAAAAACCAGCTCCTTTAATGTGGATTTAAGCTGGCTGTTTCCTTGATGGTGACACCAAATAACTGTGGTGGAAAAACTGCATGTCAGTCCCTTGACAGTATCCTTTCTTCATTGGCTGTATGGATTTTACACTAGCATTCATAATAATAAACAATAAGGGCCAGTGTAACATGACAGATAGCTGCAGCCGTGTCTGCCAGAAGCTAGCGGACTTTCGTCCATTGCCTGAGGATGTGGACGGATGGGGAGGCCCTTGCTCTGAGGTGCAGACTGAAAATGATCTGTCACCAGAAACAGCTGACTCTCACCAGGCTCCTGAAAACAATTAATCAAACAGTAAACTGCAATGGCTAGCAACTCACTGAAAAGTCTGGGCTATTAAAGGTCCGGACCTAAAGGTACAGTAGGTTGGTCAGGAGGTTTGACTGCTCCGGAATCATGGGTGACGCAAGGCATTGTGGGAGGTTTTCACTCAGAGCTGTATTAGGAGAATAAAATTGTAATAAAGTAAATAAGAAAAGTCACTTGTGTCACACACTCACTTTCTCATTCCCTGGCTCCTCCCCCTGCTGCTTGGTTTCCTTGTGCTGCACCTGGTTGCTGTGGTGATGCTAATTGCTTTTTTATGCACCTGGTGCTGGTTGCCTCTTTAAGCATATGCTTGCCCGGTTTCCCTAGCCTATTTCCCTGTGTCAGCCTAGTTGTTGCCTGGTAGGTCCTACTCGATCATACTGCCTCATTTGGTGTTCTGGGCCAGCTCCTCACTCCCTCACATGCTAGGCCCTGCCACAGAATGCCCACCTATCTGAGTGGCTGGTATTACTATACACCACGGGGTAGCTAAGAGTGATCCAGCCCATGGAGCCCAGAGTCACCCAGATCTATGGGTACTCGATGCCTACGAATGGACAAGACTTCCCCTGTTATGGGTTCCTTTGTTCCTGTGCACCTGTGTCCCCCTGGAACCCTGTTCCTGTGCTTGCACTCCTGGTTACCTTCCGAGTCTGGTCCTGGTCTGTCCCTCTGAAGTCCTATGTGGAATCCTGGTCTGTCTCTCTAGCCTGCCATGTGTCTGTTCTGCTCTGTTGTTTCCTGTTCATGTCTTTCCATGCGGTCCTGCACTCCAGGCACCGTCCTCCTAAAGTCGCATGTACCCGGATGCTTCTCTCGGGTTGCGCTGTTCCCGATGCTCCCCTTGACGGGCACCACTGTATAGCGTGCTCCTTTAACTGTTCTTGGTTTGGCCCTGTCCATGTCTTTCCTCGCTGCGCCTTCTCCAGGTATTCTCATCGCACTGTGTCCCCCAGTGCTGTGACAACTCGGTAATTTTTTTGACATGAATTTGAGAGTCTGCATCAGATAGGATGGTTCTGAACCATGGGAGCCACAGAATGATGTTGCACGGGCTACGCCACATATTTCTGGGTCATGTGACTGTGTCAGGTGAAAGCCGTGTCTGGGAAAGGCATGCATATCACTCTGGGCTGCTTGACCAACCAATCAGCTTAATGATTAAGGTCTTTTGCAAAAGATGTTGTGAGGAAGTATTATTAACATTATTCCCAAGTACATGTAGTTCATTCATTCATACTGGGTTGTTTCCTGAGGGTCATTTAGGTAAAACAGTAAGAATCAATTAGGATGTGCTCCACTCTTCTTAAACAACCCTGCCTCGTTAATTGCTGTTCTCTCTTCCCTCCATATACCTGTAGTCAGGGAGTACCTTCTGTACTTAAAACACTCACGGTTACTCTGTATGAATGTCAGTCATTCCAGCTCCTTGCTGGGTTTTTTAGCTCCCTGGCTGAACTGCGAAATCAGGCTAAATTGGTAAATTAGGGTAGTAATCACCAGTGATGAAACCTGAACTAACCGAGTTCTGCCAGCCCCGAGCTGGACCGTGCCAATTTTAATAACACAGCTTTGGAGAAATGAATTCATTCAACAATTATCCAATGTTTTCTACCTTAATTTTGTCACTTTGACAGTCTATGATTGCCTAATGGGGGTGGGATAATCCCTGGTATTTCCCTCATCATCCTTCCAAATTTTCACTAACTTCACTCAGTGTTTCACTAACCCCTATCACTTAACAGTGGACGAGATGCATGTGCTAATGGAGGTGAAGTCTGGACAAACTCTACAGAGTCCACTGACGTTTTTGGCTCTCTAGAATGCACTTTAGACCCTCAGTAGTAAAAACCCTTCCTTGTCAACTATACGGCAATTTTTGTAATATAACTCACTCTGGGATCTGTGACTAAAATAATACTCTTGTCAAGTAGATTTTAAATGAATTAACTTTTCTTTAATGGTGCTATTTTGGTCACCTTCATTTGCCCTGGATTTCTATTGGCAGAATAGTTTACATACAACTGCAGCACTTTTCCTGTTAATTGTTGAGTTCAGTTTGTCAAAATTACTGGCAAGCTTAAGAGCTTACCGGATATAGAACTGGAATAAAACTCAGTCATTAGTTATTACTCATACAGAAAATTGGGACACTACTATATTGAAAGCTTGAATATTATTGATTTTTGTAGCTTATCGTTCTGAAATTTGAGCAGGTTTTAATCTCTGATCATTTTGTAAAAAAAAGTCTTTTCATAAGAAGCTTTTAAACTAAAAGCCAAGATTCTGACGCAGTGTTGATGAAGTGTCGTCATAAACATGGCTGACTTTTTTTCCACCAAATCTTTATGTCTCAGTTCAATAAATGCATTGAATTAGATGAAACCACTGCAATGAAGATGTGTTGTTGGGACATCGCCTATGAACACTGGAAATCTTTTTCTAAACCAAGGAAAAGATTAAAAAGCCTGGACAGACTGACTTTTTCTACGTGCAGAGATTTTTCCGGAAGCGTCTGTGTTATAAGCATCGATGTAACAGAAACAGCCGCTTTCATCAGGTCTGCAGCAGCATGATCCACGTGTCTTTCTTCCAGATTCCTGCTTCTCCTGTCTGGCGGGGTTTTCCAAACTGTGAGAGCTTCACACTTCCCGGTCTGAAATGAATTGCTGCTGCCACTGGCAACGCTCTGGAGCCGCTTGTTTGGGGTTAAGATGATCCTGGTTTGTCTGATGCTGCCTTGGGCGATGTTAAAATATGTGTACATTGTGGTCCCCTGTTTGACACCATGTAAATACAATGGGGTCTGGAGGAATGGACCATGAACGAATTTCTGTAATGATTGCCATCCGTGAATGTTTCCTGAAAGACGGCAGGTCTGTCGCTGAAAGACCATTAAGAAACATTAAGAAACTGATCAAACCTGCCTTTTAGCTTTTTGCTCATAACACTTGTCGTTAACTATTTAAGAATACACTAAAATAAAAGAGAAACCCAGGAGGTCAAAACAAAGCATTACACAATCAATGTTATGCAACAAGTCTACAATTACCAATGCCTTGTGTTTTTGTCATGCTGTGTTGCTATGGATGTGAGAGATATTTAACACTGTTTCAGTGATAAAATTTTAATGCATGGGTTAATGAAAATAATGCAGAGATGCAAAATGAGCACAGACGCAAATAAAACACAACTGTAATTACATTTTAAGTGTTTTCTGGTTTTTAACTCTGTCTTAATCCTTTTGTTTAAGATGGCAAAATGGTTGAAATTGTAAATTACCACTCCAAATTTGAGGCCGTAAAGTTTATTCTTAACCAAGTGTACTCTGGCTTTTATTTGAAAAAAAAAAAAAGGCTTTTCATCGTTGAGAGTTTGATTTGTTCAATTGCAGATGTACAAGAAAGCCAGTTCTGTCTAGACCTGCTGGTTTTGACATTTTACAAAACAGCCTTGGCACCTTTGTAATGATTTCTGGGTCATGTGATCAATACCTTCCTGTACACTTGGAGTATTTCTGCCCTTTATGTCCTTCAGGGTCATGGCTGGTCATTTCCACGTCGTTACAGTTCCCTTTAAAACTCCCGTTTGCCATCTCAGCCCGAGGGGAACCTTCTTCCGTTTCTTGTGTTATTGCCCTTGGACTTGACAGGTGTTTCTGAGGCTGTAGAGACATGGGCATCACAAAGTTTAGGGATGAAGGCAGCCTTTGGAAAAGCACTTTGTTTGGGCTGACACCTATTAAGATTGTGTTAATTTGCACAGTGCAATTGTACCGCGCGACTGACACAACCATCTGGAAAAGGCAGCGTAAGTTATTACACTTAATTCAATTTTTTTATTACTGTCCCTGGAAATGTGAATTATAGGAAGAGAGTTCATGGTTTGGTGAATGTATCTGCTGCTTGTTAAAGTCCTGTAATGTTTCATTTTCATATTGCTCCTGCTGTCATAAAAAAAAAGGAATTATCAAGCAACAAGCTTAATGCAGATCGTTCCAAGGCAAATATGAAATATTAAAAGCTGAAATTACCCTATTTAAAACATTGGTCATCAAAATTAATGTCACCTCTGATTCCAGAGAGCCTCGCTTAAAGAAATGGAAGAATACATGTTTTAATAAACCAAAAAGTCCTTGAGAATTCCGCATCGATGACTTTGCCTGTTTTTCAGCTCCAGTGTCCATTGGAGAAAATAAATATCTCAGATGAGTGGGAAAGAGAGAGGTGCCCATGCAGGCTTTCAAATCAAACGTTCAAGGTCGTGTAGAAAGTCAGGCTAAGCATCGAAGTGCATGGGGCCATTTTCTGTGACCTAAATAAAGTAGGTATGAGCGCTTTGGGCACTGAACATATGGAATGAGTTTGGAAACAGGCACAGCTATGAATAATTAACCAAGTCCATAAATAAAGATCGGAAAATAATAAAAAATACATTTGCTGGAATTTTGCGACTTTAACCATCGAAATTAAATCATGGTTGTTAAATTGGATGCTAAATCAAGTAAGACAAAGTTTTCCTGTTAGATTGACTATTAACTGCATTGCATTATGTTAAAGATGTCCTACCAGATGCCTTCAGGTTGCTAAATTGTATTATCCATGAATGCCCTTTAGGGAATTTATGTTGTTTATGGAACTAATACAGTAATTCAATCAATACTTGGATTTGACCCTGCCTATTCTGACCCTGATTAAAGATTGTGACTCCACAATTGGATCCTGCCCTGTGCTTTACCATTTAAACCAACAATGGCATTAAGTAGAGAGTAGTGTGTCCTAATCATGCCTCCATGGTTCTAATATGACATTCCCAGCTGTGCTGATAAAACCATGGGTTGTAATTTTGTTCCTGGTATTCCCTGCCTGGCTTGCTGAATGTGACAATGCTCTGCATCGATATCACTGGAGAAGACAAATACCCAATGCAGAGATGATTAAAATGAATACATGGATTAGATTAGACCCTGGTCCTTTCTGACTTTCAAGGGCTAGATTGTCACTAAGGGCACTTTGACACTTGGTACATTTCCCTGGGATTCGATTGGTCTGCTCTGCCCACTCTCTCTGGTCTGCGTTCACACTGTATTTCATCATCTCAAATCGTGATTTGTTTCCGTCGTCAATCTGACTCTGGGAAGCTCAGCTTCTTTCCAGCAAAGTCAATCAGTCATTGTCTGCTTCCAGAGCAGAGTGTACCATACTGGAGTCCACACAAATCATACCCTGGCCACCGTTTTCAGGTGGACTCCAATGCAGTTGTTAGGTGCGCACTTGAGTTTAGAGGAGTGTTCACACTTATCAAATGGATGGTATTTAGTGTCAATCTTGACACAAAAAATACTGGTGTGAAAGCACCCTAAGTTTGTTTTGTCCGCCACAACCCTAGCCAGAATAAACAGTTAGAAGATGGGTGGATGGATGGATGGATGGATGGATGGATGGATGGATGGATGGATGGATGGATGGATGGATGAGGAAGAGTAAATCCAGGCAGCCAGAGTGCTCTGTAAGTGTCTGCTCTGATGTGATTGCCATCTCCTTGTTACTGACACTCACAAACTCCTGTGGACACAAAATTATCTGAACAGAGAACAGGCTATTGTCAAAATGTCTCTTCAGCAATTAAACCAATATCTCTCTGTGTATTTACTACCTTTTGAGGTTTAAAGCTCTCTTTTCATCATTCTGTTCCCCAAATAAACAGGCTTTCAATTCTCATTTACAGTGGTCTACAAAAATGCAGAAATAAAAAAAAAGTTGGAACTGAGTCATCTATTTTTGTACTGTACGTTCCTGTGTGAATCACAAGCAGAAACAAAACCACTGACTACGAAAGTCAGCTTTGAAAGGATTTGATTCCTTTACTTATGCTTTTGACATATGTAACATTGTACACAATGCAAACAATGGTATTTTTTATTACCATGCTCCAAAATGTGTTTTTTCTGATCACTTTTTCAATCAGTCAAAAAAAAAAAGTTTTCGTTTTCATATTAACATTTTTGTCATTTTCCCAGAAATTAATGCTAATTTTTAATTCAGCCATGGAGATGTGATTAACTTTCAAGGACAATTTGCACAAAAAGTGTATTTTGTAGTTCCACAATGTTTCTCGTTTTGAAAAGCCTTTTCACATATCAAGAATTGAATGTAAGTTTGAATAAACACTTAAGAAAATACATCTATAAGATATAACAATGAATGAAAGACTGAAAAATTGAGGCGCTTAACTAATTTTTAGCTGTAGTATCCCGTTTTCTAACAGTTGGAGCACACCCATATTATGTGAGTGTATATGTTGAGACATGAATTGTTTTGGTGGAAACAGAAGTGGTTCTATACAAAGGAAAAGAAAGAGTTCATCAGAAGCAGTTCCCCACTAAGTAGTGCTGGATAGAATTCTGTACGTTTTGTCTTTTATTCTGCGAAGCTCGTCGGTCTGTTCATCTACACCTTTTTCTCCATAATGCAGCCTTCCCTCTTTCTCTGTTATGCCATTTTTACCTGCATCTGAAGACTCTCTGCTCTACCAAGCTATTGTTCCTGCCTCACATTTGCATGATGCCATTTAAACTATGTCTCATGCAGTCCACTGAAGACTTGTATGACAGTGTTCCAGTAGATTAAAGTGACAGTGTAATATCATTAACACTGTGATCTAGTTCTTTGTAGACACACAGCTAACTGAAGACTTGTATGACAGTGTTCCAACTCAATACTTTTGGATAAACGACAGGAACACAACCAAAATTACTTGCACTTTCCAGTTCCATAAGTTTGGTTCCAGTTGTGTAGTGTAGGTTGTCATGCCCTGCCTACTTGCCCCTTCTGT
Source organism: Gymnarchus niloticus (assembly GCA_009936485.2). NCBI lineage: Eukaryota > Metazoa > Chordata > Actinopteri > Osteoglossiformes > Gymnarchidae > Gymnarchus > Gymnarchus niloticus. Next base: position 10,776 of record JAACJT020023332.1, on the reverse strand, counting down.
TTTTTTCCTCAGTGGGGCCCTAATGAGACACGCCTGTTATGCGTTGATCCCTCATTAGTCTTGTATAAAAGTGTTTCCCAGTCCTGTATGCGGTAATAAATCCCATTTTTGTTTGCCTTAAGCCTGCCTCTGAGTCCTTCCTCTCTCTGATCGTGCTATAGGTTTCTATTAGATATTTATTTATCCATCCAAAATACTCATAATCTTGTTTGATACTCCAACAGAGAATAATACTCTAAGAAAGGTGATGGGATGAAGGCTCTCTGCTGATCAGCATGAGTGTTTTCCTGTAACACAACTGATGGAACCACTTCTGCGTTCACACAGATTTATCCGTGTAGTCTAAAGTAATGGTTCCATCTCATACATCATCACATCCTGCTCATTTTCCCATGACTACTTTAGCGCAGGTACAGCTGGGATGTGATGACGCAGTACGACGTGGAACGGAACTGACAAGCGAGCAGGTTTGTGCTCCTGTACCAGCTGGTTATGGCTCATTATCTGGCTTGCAGTAGTTCATCTGTGTGGCCCAGTGTTGCTGATCTTCATCTCCATGTCCGTGGATCACTGAGCTCATCTGGAACAAATATGCCTGAGAGAGGGTGGGTGAAGGTTAGGCAGGTCGGCCTGGCAGACCGTGCCCTTGTTTAAAGGGCACAGCTTTTCAGGCTGTTCTGTGCTCTCAAAATAGGATTAAAATCAATGGCAAGGGCAAGCCAAAACAGGCAGGGAGAAGAGTACCAGCTTTACCCCAGTTTCTTTAAGACCACAGACTGAATAAGACAGTGAAGAGTGGCTGAGGCTTGGTAGCAAGGAAAGCCCAAAAATTGGCTCCGTCCTGCTATTCTAATGATTTTCCACAGCCTGCAGGGTTTTGGGCTCACTGTGTTATACTGGTTTACACCTGGAACCCCAGGTGAACATAACCCTGCCCTAACAATGGCTTCTCTAAAGCAATTAAGAGCTGAACACCGGCACACCCTGAATGATTATATAAAATATAACTGTCACTTTTACTTTGACGGGACCAAGATGATTCGGGGCATTCAGCATTTTGTGAAGCCTGTTTGCTGATGTCCCAGTGGGTCATGCTGTTGTACTCTTTCTACAGTGAAATATTTAGGTACACACTCCACACATTCAGGTGGCATAAAGAACCAGAGGACAAACAAAGTGAACAAGCTCAGGACTGACACAGTGGAAAACAGTGCTTTTACATAGAGATTCTGAGGACAGAAAAAATGATGAAGACTGCAGTGAACATAATCTCAGGACAGACACAGTGGTAAAGGCTAAAACAAATAATGAGGCTGACAGCTGGGGACATACAGTGATAAGTGAATTAACAAACAGAGGACAGATGCAGTGGTGAAAAGAAATGCATCTCAAAATACTAAAATATCAGTGGGGCCATATATCAGCCATGAAGAATATTATTTGGCCATCACAGTTTTGAAATGTATTTCATTTTGAGCACATCTACGTTTAAGAACTGGCTAGCTGTACATCTACAGTCTGCCTGCAATCTTATTTTTAATACCCGCCAGGTTCTATAAATATTCATGCTCACACCTTCCCACTCTTGTTTTTAGGTTCCTACACACACATACACACACACACACACACACACACACACAACTATGAAAATCTTTAGTGGACTGAGACAGTGCGTTTACTTAAGTGCCAATGTAAAGAACTGACATCGGAGGCATCACTGACTCTGGAGGACGGATTATCCTCCAGCGCCGTAATGACGTTTTGTCTTGTATGCAGAACGAAGTCCTTCTTTTCATGCCGTCCGGCTGCTGTCCCGAGCTCGACGCGCATGTCTGCTTCCTGAGTGCTGCTGTAACGTAAGAGCCGTGTTAACATCAGTGAGTGAATGGCTTACGACTGTGATCTTAAAGCTGTACTTCTCATTTAGCCCAACTGGGGGATGAAGCTGAAATAACACTGCAAATAAGTGAGGGAATAAACTGCTGCCTAAGGAGAAGTTTTGTCGGGCGAGATGAGATCTTAATGCTTGGAAAGCTTCTCTCTGGGCTCTGGTACTATGATTAGATTTCAAAACCAGTTATTAAAAAAGGCACAGAAATGGAAGCCAAACTTCTAAATTTGGTATTGGTATAGAAGCCTTAATCTGCAATGTGCAACTTCAGCACTTTCAGGTTCTGTTGAAGGTTTAACTTCCCTTGAACTGCTCTCATGTTGTGAATGGAGAAAACACTCCAGTGTGACCCCGATGCATGACAATGTTTTGGATGGTACTTGCTAGTGTGTCAGAGGTGTGTCTGAAGTCGACCTGAGGAGCACATGAATGGGGATGTCACCATCACTCAGCCTATTAAATATCCAACACAGTTTGTTTTTGTGTCAGTTCCCCTCTGCAATCCAGATACAGGTGCTTCTGATGGATTGGTTTCTCTGAGTTGAATTTCATGTTTCGTGTGTGTGCGTGTGTGTGTTTGTGTGATGGACCTCCATGTCATCCAGGGTGTGTCTTTTCTCTTGAGGTAAATGGCATGACTGATCATCGCTGTTCATGCACGTGTTATGATGCCGCTAATGAGCACGTCATCTGCAGCTCACACACGCTGGCAAGTCATTTGTTGGTAATAGGTTTTACATAATCCGATTTGTGTAATTACATTTATTCAAAATATTTCCTTAATGCTGCACAGAATAGAGCAACCCTGGATTTAAAGAATTTTCTTATACCATATAGAGCTCAAGTTTTGTATTAAAACAGCACAAGGCACTGTCTTCACATTCAAAGGAAAATGATGTATTAATCTTTCCTGGAAACTGGTGAGACATCAAGTAATTAATTCACCAAATCATGTATTGATATGACAGCTTTTGGAGGACACACATCTGGTTAGTTCAGTAGTTTGTGACCCTTCAAGCACATTTAGGCATAGTGCCATTCGCACACCAGGCCAGCCATGCCCACTTCCTGTCACAAACTGGCCATGCCCAGCTTACCCTAATTCTGCATCACCTGAATATTGAAACCAACTGTGTACCATTGAGCAACCCTTAAACACCTTGAAGTTCCTTTACCTCACAGTGAGGTATTGTGTGTTTCATCTCTGTGTAAGTCTACCTGTCCCTGACCTTTGTTCCTTCTCTGATTTTGCCTCTTGTGTTCTGGATTTGTTTCTTCCGGATTTCGACCACTCTCACCTGTGTCTTTGGATACCCCTTTCGCTTCAGGAAATCTCGTTGACTCTGGTTTTAACCTGAGCCTGTCTCTGTACTTGGATTCATTACACACAGGCTCTAATCTATTTAGCTTTAGGTAGGCCTGGTGATGTGTCTCAGGACTAAAGCTAGTTCTTCATATGAAAAATGACAGCTCTTAATTCTGTGCTGTAGACTGGGTGTGTTTCCAGAAGGAAATTGTCAAAAAGAGAAAAGCAAAATGGTAAAAGTGCCTGTAATCTTCCTGTGCTTCACTCAGCTTCACTGTGCTTTTTACGGCCCAGAAGACAAATGCTTCAGTAGGAGGAGAGTATTTTTAAAATGAGGAGCGTAAACGAGGGAAGCAGACTTCAGAAAGCTCAGCATCCGCGACCTTGTAAATGAGGCCGCTGGCTGCGCATTTACCCCTCTGTTAACCCCCCAACCCCCCCATGGGGTCCTATTCTGTTCTTCTGAGAATGCTACAAATGTTGTTTCCCCAAAGGCTTTTTGTGTGTTTGAAAAGCTATTGTGCCAATAATAATAATAAGCATGCCCATCTATACATACATACATACCTCCATCCATCTATTTACCTCAGTCAGGGTTGTAGGGAATAAGCATTTCCTATGTTAGTAAGGTAGCATTTGCAATTAGCCCATTTGCTTGCAGGAGAGAGCACAGTCGTTTTGCCTGCTTTTTGATAATCATTTCTCACATTTGACCGTTCTTCTTTGTCATTACACTTTCCTCTTGTTCTTCCTTCCCTCCACTTTCAGTTCAGCCTATGTGATGCTGTTTGCTTTGTTCCTCTTTACTGTCATAGGTGTCCCTGGAAATTTAACAAATTTTGATCTTTATTCACAATGGATAAAAATCTTCAGAAGACAGTTCTGGATCTAGGCAGACTAGGTGGTACTAGGATGTAATGTGATAAGCCAAAACATTATGACCACCTCCTAGTGGAGCACGTGGCTCTTCACAACCCTGATGTAATGGGTTGTTTCCCAGCAGCATAATTCTCCTGACTATGTCAATAGGAGTGTGTGTAAATAGTTTGAGGAGCATGACAGTGACTTTGGTTTACTATTGTGGCCACTGTTTTCACCAAATGTCCTATTTCTGTTCAACATCTGTGGCATTACCTTGACCAACAGGTTTGGCATTTGGAACCACTGATGACTATTCATGCTCTACAGTAAGCTGTGGTGTCAGCATAGTACAGCATCCCTGTGAAACCTTCAGTGGCCTCACTGAATCAATGCCTTGCCACAGTTCTGCAGTATTGGTGAGATGAGAGACTTCCCTTCAACTTTGGTAAGCTGATGCCACTGTCATACTCTTCAAATCATTTAAGGAGAATGCTGGAACCAACTCGTATCATTGGAATAGACACTTATCATGAAGGGGTGGACCTGGTTTGCCAGGATGGTCAAGTAGCCTGGAGCGATCAGCAGACGTACTTCTGGTCAGCATGTACCTGTCCTTTTACATCCCATTTCTCTGTCGTACCTTTGTAGGTACACCATCTGGCTGTGTGGAAGAGCCAGCTGTTCTACTAGGGGGTGGTCATAATGTTTTGGCTCCTTGGTGTTTATAATCTTTAAACTGGGTCATGTCATCCACCTAGCTGCTGTTGTTCTCAGAGCAGGAAACATGCCTTAGAACAGTGGGGGTCTTCTAGCCAACATTACCAAAAAGCTCACCAAAGAGATTTGAATTGTTTACCTGTGATAGTACCTAATGAAATTCATTGAGATGTTCAGGTAAATACATAAACAATATGTTTTTGACAATATTAACAATTTATATACTGTATATATGTGTATATAATTAAAAGTATAAAAAATTTTATAATATTAAACAGATTCATTACCTTCATCAGTCAAAATATCTGTCACAACAGCTGATAAACAGTAAAGGGCAGACAGGCATAAGCTAATGCCAATTTAGCAACTGGTAAGGATTTTAGATTTAAAAAGTACTACATTTAATTAAATCTTCAGAGACTGTTAAGCAGTAATGATTGTTCTTCATCACAAGCTCAGTCGATGGCAATCTGCATGGAGTACTTCCCTCGAACTCCGCCCTTGGAGGTAAGTAAGTTATCCTCACGGCTAAACAGAAGATATCGCCCATTAAAGGCTATTCATAGTGGTGTCGGTAATAAATGAGCTCTCACATTGAAGATTTAGATAAGTTTGCATATAAAAAGATCTGGCCCGAGCTGTGATTATTACTGCTGGAGCCAGCCAATCAGGCACAGCCTCGAAGCAGGAAGATAAGGCGCTGTAGCAATTTAGCGAGGTCTACTCTGCTTCCATCCTTCTGCCAGTCAGAGCATCTGGCACAAGAGAAATCGTTTCATTACCGCCATGTCCCTGGAGCAGTCACTCAGTAATTTCCTCTCTCATTTTTCCTACCCTTTCATCAACCTGAAACAGTAATTGGGACTGTCATTCTTAGCTGACATTCGTGCTGAGGTGAGAGGGCCAGCCCTGATGGCATAATCAACTGTTTTGCTTACTTATTTAATATGGATTAATCTCAGACATATGTTTTTAAAGAAGTACACTAAGACAAATAAGTATGCTTGTATATCCAGGGATAGTATACATTATGCATAAAACAATGTAGTGATCAAGCACATTTTATTACTGTTCCTAATCAATCAATACCATGATAGATTGGTTTGGAGGTTATCTTAACCCCCTCCACTCCATGTGATTCTTGCTCAGCTCAAGATTTCGCATTTTGGGAACTCTTCTTCTATGGAATGGCATGTGTGTCATTACAATTTGAATCTGAAATGTTCATATTTGGATTTAAAAAGCAAGATTTGAATTTGTAAATAAGTTTTGAATTTGAATTACATCACTGAATTTGAATTCTGCAAAAATAAATGTGTCTACAAGGCTTCAAAACTGAATTTCAAACACACAATTCAAATTCAGCTTCTCGTGGCAGAAGTTTAGATCATTAAATTCAGATTCAAACTTGAGCGACATAACATCCCTTGATGTGGGAAAAGAAAATGAGCACAGATGGACTTGTCACAATTTCATCCAATCAGCAGTCATCATAGCCTTGCCATGTAATTTAGACTGAAAGAACAGTAATGTTAGCTGTGAGCTTTTCTGGGGTTATTGGATTTCTATTTAATTTAGGATAATTTGAGGTAAGGACCAGGTTGATACAGTCTTAGAATGTATTGCATTTAAATTGATGTTACTGCATATCATATCCTGTCTACAATTTTGCATTCCTGTTAAGGCTAGGGTAGTGTGTATGCTGATGTCCTCTATCAGCGGTTTATCATTTGATTTAGCTAAGTAACATATTAAGCTACCTAACAAGTTTGTTGTCTGCTACCAATACTGCTGTCACCAGGTAGAAGAGTGGAGGGTGGAATAAAATATGTTTTTTTTTTAATATTTTGTGTTAGCTAGGTAACCCTTGCTAGTTATCTCAGACATGTTATTTTAATGTTTTCCTCTTGAAAACCTTTCTAGGTGACTTATTGCTAGTGTTAGTCTGCTATGTAATGTCTACTCATTTTTTTAGGTTGCAGTGTCCAAACTGTACTCAGCTATACACCGAATCTTGTTGAATGAGTCATTGCTAGCCAATGTGAAACGTTTTAGTTATATAGATTTAGGCCCGCTTTTCAAAGGTTGCTGAATAGAGTCCCGATTCTCAGGAATCCCACAGTTGAGCCCAGACCCTATTATCACATTTCCACTCATGAGGTGCATTGATGGGCATTCATTAAGATAATAGAAACGGTTATAGAAAAACTCAACCAGTTGCCAGTTTGAAGCTTGCATCCATTAGAAAAGAGTGAAGATAGCATAATAGAGTGGATATAAAAACAGTGAAGCTATGCTGTACACGTTTTATGGGAAATAATGTTTTATATAATCATTCTTTCAGGGTTTGAATACTAGAATGTGCTTTTTTAAGCTTCCCAAGTGTCCTGTATATTAGTCAGCTGGTGATTAATTACTTATATTCTTTTCATAGATGATTTTCATTGAAGAATGCACAGGCAAGGTGATTACAAGACTTCAGCATGCTCTCAGTTCAGACCCCCCAGCATACCATAGTTACAAAAAATTGTGACCATCACCAAGTACTGCTACCTCTGATAAATCTGCATTCAGCTGCAGATTTCATCGCATGACCTTGCAATAAGATCTTTAAGTAAAAAAAAAATAAAAAATTTTAAATACTTAGGCTGTGGTCTTGAATTGAGGAAAAAATGTAATGTCAAAACAGGAAAAAATTAAACCACAAAGTTAATTTTTACACTTGACTAAAAGCCCATCCGAGAGAGTAAGCTTCAGTTATAATTTCTTAAAGTGTCTTGCAAGATTGTATGTATATTACTAGTAGGCAGGTCTTGCTCATAAATGCAGCAGCTGATGGATAACGTACTGTGGCACTGGAGGGGAGAACCAGCAGTACCTAGAGTGCTGTGTGGCACTCTGGCACAATGGCAGGTGTAAATAGTTATCAGATAGGTGTTGTAAGTGGTATGTACAGTTTTGCCCTTGTGTTGTTCAGTGTGTAACTGTTATGTCATTATGCCCATGTTTGTGGTGTATGGAATGCTCATCACAAAGAGGTGTTTCCTAGTGAGGCTAACCCAGTAGGCATTGTATATAGCTGTTAGCTGTGTAGATTGAGACTTGAGAAACATTTATGCTTATATTTAAGCTCTGAGTCCATGTTTTTATTATTAGCAAATAAGGCTCACAAAATTGCTCACTGTCAAAGGTACGTGTGATTGAGCTCAGTGGAGACGGAAAGGTTTCCTGTTATTTGGTTAGGTGAGGAATATGGCCTTGCCCTGTAACCCATTGTAAAACCTGACCATGGTTGATGAGGTGATCTTCATCATCATCATCATCATTACCTGGCAACACAGCAAAAAGTCAGTAAAACTGTTCACATATCTATGATGTAAGCAGAAACAAACACTTTGGAAATGGTGACACTTAGTTTCTGTCTGGACAGGTGGATGCCTGTTACTTTCCCTTTCTTACACATCTCTGCCCTGACTTCAATTCTCCCTATGAGAGTGAAACTAATAGATGAATGACTGAGAAACTGAATTTCACCAATAATGAACCTTTAGACTGACAAAACTCTACTTGCCGGAAGGTCAGTGTTGTCATCGTGTAATATATTTTCAGGTACATATTATACTGTACTGTATATTCTGAGCAAAACACCTCGGTCTTACCTGTCCTGTCCTAAGTGGAGATCCAATAGGTGTAGAACTCAGAATCACTGGAGTTATTCATCTGTATGGCCCAAATTGAAACAGTGAGCAATTACAACTGCATCACTAAACTAACATTAAGTATCTTGGTTCATTAAACTCCAGCCATTAATAAACAGTACCACCAGAATACATCAAGCTGATGCTTTAGACTAACACTCCATTCAGAAATCTTTGTAAAGTGTCTATAATTATATAACTAAACTGTTTCACATTGGCTCGCAATGACTCATTGAATGTGGTTTAGTGTAGTTAAGCACACTTTGGACACTGCATCTTGCAAAATGAGCAGACATTACCTAGCAGACTAATGCTAGCAGCAAGTTGCTTAGAAAGGTTTTCAAGAGGTCAACTGCATTTTCAGAAAACATTAAAATGACATGTCTAACTGAGATAACTAGCAAGTGTTACCTAGGTAACACTAAAAAAACCCTGTGCTCTTCCATCTGGAGGCAGCAGCATTAATGGCTGACAATAAACGTTTGTCAGGTGGCTTTATATGCTACTTAGCTAAATCAAATGATATGCTGCTGCTAGTGAGAGTTAGCATACACAACTACCCTAGACTTAACAGCAACACAACATTGTAGACAGAATATTATATATACTAACATTAATATAAATGCAATACAATCTAAGACTGTATCAACCATGTCCTTACCTCAAATTACTCTAAATTAAAAGAAGAAATCCAATAACCCCAGAAAAGCTCACAGCTAACGTTACTGTTCTCTCAATCTATATTACGTGGCAAGGCCATAATGACTCCTGATTGGATAGAATTCTGACAAGTCCATCTGTTCTAATTTGCTTTTTCCACATCCATGGATGTTATGTCGCCCAAGTTTGAATTTGAATTTACTCATCTTAATTTGTGTCACAAGAAAGTCAATTTGAATTGTGTATTTGAAATTCAGTTTTGAAGCCTAGCAGACACAAATTACACAATTCAAATTCAACTCCATGCAATTGAAATTCAGAACTTATTTACAAATTCAAATCTTACTTTATAAATTTAAATAAGAACATTTCAGATTCAAATTTTAATGGCACTGATATCACTTCATACTCCTCCAGATCATATAATAGATGATAATATCATTTTGAGAACTCCTCCTGTAGGTTTCATAATAGCTGATAACTGTAATGATTCAGAACACTGTAGGATCCAATAGCAGAATCAGACCGTTTAATCAGAGTCAAAACAGGCAGGGTCAAAACCAGAACAGGTAGGATTTCCAAAAGCCAGGGGAGCATAGAAAATGTAGTCATGGTCACAGGCAGTAGATCAATTCCAAGGAAGCAGAAAGGGACCAATCAGGGTCATACAGTGGCAGACTACTGGCAAATCAGGAATGCTTAGTAATGATCTTGGAAACACAACACCTCACAAGGAGGCAATGAAACTGCAGGGCTTATATAAAGGATTAACAGGGCATGGCTGGAAGCTACTAAATCATAATTAACAACGCACAGCTGGTCAGTATTCAGGGGATGATGAACTGGAGTAAACAGGATGTGGCAGGTCAGATGTAGGCTGGCTTGGTGTGGATGTGACAATAACAGCATTTTGGGAACTCCTCCTCAAGGTCTTATAATAGATGATAACAGCATATTGGGAACTCCTTTTCTAGGCTTTATAATAGATGATAGTAGCATACTGGGACCTCCTCCTTTAGGTCTTATAATAGATAATAACAACATTTTGGGAACTCCTTTTCTGGGTCTTATAATAGATGATAACAGCATATTGGGAACTCCTCCTTTAGGTCTTAGATGATAGCAGCATATTGGGAACTCCTTTTCTAGGTTTTATAATAGATGATAGCAGCATATTGGGAACTTCTCCTTTAGGTCTTATAATAGATGATAACAGCATATTGGGAACTCCTTTTCTAGGCTTTATAATACATGATAGCAGCATTTTGGGAACTCCTCCTCTAGGTCTTATAATAGATGAAAGCATCATTTTGGGAAATCCTCTTCTAGGTATAATAATACATGATAGCAGCATTTTGGGAACTCCTCCTCCAGGTCTTATAATTCATCATCATCATGATCATTCATTTTTGGCTGCTCCGATCAGGGGTTGCCACAGCAGATCAACCTTCTCCATCTTCTCCGAGTCCTCCGCATTCCGCTCTGTCACACCAACCACCTGCATATTCTCTCTCAATGCATCCATAAATCTCCTCTTTGGCCTTCCTCTTTTCCTCTTACCTGGCAGCTTGACAACAGCTATTTTTAGTGATTTTGGTACATAACCAAGACTTAGTGATGAGTTAATCAAATTAAGTAAGTTA